>QARZ01039876.1:0-29274 GCA_013407115.1 Glycine latifolia | reverse complement strand
ACTGATATTATTAATGTTAACGCACCGGAGGCCTACGGGGTGTTACAGTCGATCCCTCATAAATTCTTCCAAAGGCAACCAGGTAGGGAGGATTGCCATCAACATACAACCCACGCCTATCAGACGCAGCCGTGTTTGGGTCCTGCCCCGAGGGATTGACACAGCTTCCCTTCGTGCTGACACGAGCACCATAAGGATATGGCTGAACCTTTGGAGGCGGCATGTCACCCTAAGACTACATCTGGGACTGCAGGTGGCTGAAGAACATCATGAGTTGCTGTGTCACTCTTTCAATGATCGACTGCGTGACTCTTTTAGTGATCGACTGCTCCAGCTCTACCCTAATGTTGGCTTTCAGTCGATCCAAGTCTTCAGGCGCTATTGACTTAGACTTGCGAGAGGTTGATGGAGCCAGTCCAAAGTAGTGTTTGATGGTCACACCGGCTCCAGCAGCATGGACATGGCCTGGGTGCTCTGGTCGTCCAATGGCAGCAGTCAGGACATCCTAACGTCCACTAGCGACAAAGCTACCCTGTGTGGATTGCTCATCTAGGGAATCTTGCAATCAAAATAAGTAGAACATTTGTTTTGTCATTTGTTAGGCAAAAATTCATTAATGAACACTTAAACCATCCTTTGACTTACAATCCTCTCTACAATCTCACGTGCCACCTCAAATGTCATTTGTCTGGTTTTTTTGGTGCGAACCAGCTTCCACTTCACGTGTCGTCCAACAGGGGACAGAGAATGAAGGATGGTCTTCGTGTTGTCACCTTTGGCTGCTTCCTCAAATCGTTTCTTTTGTTTTTCTTCCATCAATCTCTTTTGTAACAAGTCATAACCCCCGCGGGACAGCACATGAGGGGCAATGTTTAGCTTCTGGATGGCCTGGGCCTTCTTTCTAACATCCTGTAAGAATTACACAGATAGGGCTAAAAAAATGCACTTGTTTGACTTCATAATTATGAAATTGTAAAACAATGCAACTCAGCTAACCTCCTATGAAGTGGCTCTACATGTCTCATAGAATTGGTGCCCCTTTTCCTTACCGATGTCATATTTCTCATAGACAATGTCGACATTGTCATCCTTGCCTTGTGCCAGATCCCATTTAGAGGTCAGGTTTGACTTAAAATGCCTCCATCACTCTCCTACTGTCTGCAGAATTTTCTTCTTCGTCCATTGGTCAGACGCTTCAGGTATATCAAATTCAGCCTACAATGCAAAAAACAAGTTTAACAGTTAAAATAACATTTAAATTGTATTACTTCAAACAATGACATTGTACATTTAATTGTAATACCTGAATGTCCTCCCACATCAACTCCTTCTGCGCTGCAGGAACTTTCTTCCAGTTAGCAATGGTGACATCCACCTTGTCTCGAGCCACGATCCCTAGATACGTCCTCAATTTCTTTGCCTGAGGACCATCAGCCTTCCCAGTGACTGGATCCACATGAACCACTAGTCTGTCAGCACCGACAGGACTGGTAGCCAATGACCTCAGTCGTATTGCTTTCCCAATCTTCTTCGCCATAGACGGCGAAGGTGCTAACTCAGGACGAGCAGATGCTGACTCAAGACGAGGAGGGGAGCTCAGTGGCGTAGTCATGATCCTGTAACAAACAAAAACTAAAATAAGTAAATTTAAGTAAAAAGTAAGGTTACTTATGAAATTGTAAAAGTCGAAACAAGTTAATATAAAAAAAATTACATTAAACGATGTTAATTAATTCTCCTTCATCAGGATCATTACGATTTGCATGAACGTCATCAACTTCATCTTCTCTGTTGATGTCAGGCATTGGTGTCGAGAATTGACTGACACCAGTATCAAGGGTTGAATCATCATCGTCAAGATTAATACCAATGGTTTTTCTATGTAGTACCACTGACCACCTTTCATCACAAGGATCTTGAACATAAAACACCGGTTTAGCTTGTTCTGCCATAATGAAAGGTTCATTTTGATAAGCTAGCTTGTTAAGATCTACCAAAGTAAATCCCGAATCCTCGGTTCGCACACTGCTATTGATATCCACCCACTTACACTTGAAAACACACACAGTGAATCTAACATAATTAAGCTCCCAGATTTCATCAATGACTGCAAAGTAAGGCATGCACACCAAACGTGGATTGTGGTCATGCACAGTAGCGAAGTGTTACGGCTCAGTCCTAAGGCTAACCCCACTGTTTTGCATTGTGCTATTGTCATCTTGTTGTGTGGTGTAGAACGAGTACTTGTTGATATCGTATCCCTGCCAACTTATAACATTTCTTTTAGGCCCATCTGCTAACTTCCTCAATGTTTCAGAGGAGGATTCATCACTAAATATTGTATCTTTAAACCAATTTAGGAAAGTCTTGTTATGCTCTTTCAACAACCTATTCTTCATCATTCTTGGATTACTCTCCTTCACTAACGCTTCATGACGAACTATGCATGGCAGGACTTCATTACTGTTATTAAGGACATATAAATGAGCTTGTTGCAATTCCTGTAAAGCAGGCTTTATAACATGTAGCCCTCGTGAACCCTTACCTGTGACTCTAACGTCATGCCGAACCTCGAGAAGCCCAACAGGTCTTGCTTTTTCAAGGTACTCTGAATAAAATTCTACAGTTTCTTCTGCAAAGTACCTTTCAACTATGGATCCTTTAGGATGGTGTAGATTCTTTGTATACCCTTTCAAGATCTTCATGTATCACTCGACTGGGTACATCCACCATAAATAAACGGGACCACACAATTTAATTTCCCTTACTAGATGAACAAGTAAGTGAACCATTATGTCAAAAAATGAGGGAGGAAAATACATCTCCAACTGACACAAGATAATTGTCGCCTCTTCTTCCAAGTCATCTAACTTTATAGGGTCCACGACTTTGCTACAAATGGCATTAAAGAAAAAGCACATGCAGGTTATAGCATGCCTTACTTTGTTAGGCAAAATGTCTCAAATCGCCACGGCTAACAGTTATTCCATCAAGACGTGGCAATCATGAGACTTTAACCCAATTAGTTTTAGATCCTTGACCTGCACAAGGTTCTTAATATTTGAAGAGTATCCCTGTGGCACTTTTACTCGGCGCAGACACTGACAGAACTTATCTTCTACTTTCTTGGCAAAGTGTGACATGCTGGGGGCAAGTATATTTTCTTACCATCAGACCTAGGATGTAACTGCTCATGTATACCCATCTCAGCAAGATTTTGATGAGTGTTCAAACCATCCTTTGTCTTACCTTGAATGTTAAAAAGCGTCCCGATGACACTGTCACACGCATTTTTCTCCACATGCATAACATCAATACAATGTCTAACATCTAGATTAGACCAGTATGGAAGATCAAACAATATCGACCTCTTCTTCCATATACAAGTATTACCTTTCAGCTTCTTTTAGGTCTTTCCAAATACAGTATGGATGTCCTGAACCCTCTCAAGAACCTGCTCACCGGTTAACAGAATCGGTGCAGTTTCATACTCTTGACTTCCATTAAATGCTTTTTCTAATCGCCAATAACGATGATAAGGTTTCAGAAAATGACGATGGCGAGTGTAAACTATTTTTCTTCCATGTTTAAGTTGTATGTAGCTCGTGTCTTGCTCACAGATAGGGCATTCACAATGTCCCTTAACACTGTATCCACTCAAATTCCCGTACGCTGGAAAATCATTAATGGTACAAAATAGCATTGCACGTAACTTGAATGTCTCCTTTCGATATACATCAAACATGGCAACCCCCTCGTCCCAAAGGTTTGTCAAGTCTTCAATCAAGGGACTAAGATAAACATCAATGTCATTCCAGGTTGTCTTAGGCCCGATATCATCATAGCCAACATCATGTATTTTCGCTTCATGCACAACCAAGGAGGCAAGGTGTAAATGACTAGCAAAACAGGCCACAAATTGTGTTGAGTACTTAAACTGCCGTAGGGATTCATTCCATCACTGGCAAGTGCAAGCCTGAGATTTCTTGGGTCTTCACCGAATTTTGGATACAAACGGTCAATCTTCTTCCACTGGGAGGAATCTGTCGAATGGCGGAGCAATCCATCATAGTTTCTCCATTTGCATGCCATGTAAGGTTTTTTGCGTCATCTTCGTTAGCAAACAGACGCTTAAACCTTGGAATGATCAGAAGATACCACAACACCTTCGCAGGGGGGCCTTTCTTTGTGCTTTCATCACTGCTACAGTCGTCATCGTCCTTCACTTTGTACCGTGATACCCCACACCTGGGGGCATTTATGCATTTCTTCAAATTCATTTTTGTACAATATGCAATCATTAGGACAGCCATGAATTTTCTAATACTCCATACCCATAGGACAAAGTATCTTCTTCTCCTGATAGTAACTTCTTGCCAACATGTTTTCATCTGGAAGCATCTCCTGAACTACCTAAAGTAGTGAACTGAAGTTTTTGTCACTCCACCCATATCTGGCTTTCACATTAACTAGATTTAACACCACTGACAACAGTGTCAATGACTCTTTGCAACCCGGATACAATGGCTTCTTCGAATCACTTTCCAATGTATCATACATAGGGGCATGTGCTTACTGAAAAGACTCATGTCCTAAATCACGAATCATATCCTCTAATCAATCTCTGATGCCTACATCAACCGGTGCAGATTGTGTAAGAAAGGGCCATCCTTAAGTACTCAGCTTCTGTCGTAGAATCTGTTGTAGTCTCTTGCTTGGAACTCTTCCAAGACACTGCCCCACCATTTAAAGTGAATACGAACCCTGACTGTGATTTGCAGTCATCTTTGTCACTCTGAAAGCTGGTGTCAGTGAATCCTTTCACTAAAAGCTCATCTACCCCACCATAAACCAGAAACGCATCCTTAGTTCTTCTCAAGTACTTAAGGATGGTCTTGACTGCAGTCTAGTGACCCTCTCCAAGGTCTGACTGGTATCTGCTCGTACTTCTCAAAGCATATGAGACATCTGGTCTTGTACATATCATGGCATACATGATGGACCCAATAGCCAAAGCGTATGGAATTCCACTCATGCGGTCTTTCTCAGGCTGCGACTTAGGACACATAGCCTTGGACCGATGTACCCCATGACTGACGGGAAGAAAACCCCTTTTCGACCCTTCCATGCTAAACCTTCTTAGCATCTTGTCAATATACGTGGATTGAGATAATCCCAGCAGCCTTTTAGATCTATCTCTATAGATCTTTATACCAAGTATAAAGGCCGCTTCTCCCAAATCCTTCATGGTGAAGCTTTCTGAAAGCCAGTCTTTAGTTGTTTGTAATGTGGGGATGTCATTTCCTATTAGTAGTATGTCATCTACATAGAGTACTAAGAAAACAACATTTCTCCCACTGTCCTTCTTGTAAACACAAGGTTCATCCTCATTCTTAAGGAATCCGTTACTCCTAACGATTTCATCAAAACGAATATTCCAACTTCGTGATGCTTGTTTTAGCCCATATATCGACCTCTGCAGCTTGCATACCATATGTTCTTGGCCTTTGGATTCAAAACCTTCAAGTTGTGTCATGTACACTTCCTCCTTCAAGAATCCATTCAAGAAGGCAGTCTTGACATCCATTTGCCAAATCTCATAATCGTGATATGCTGCTATGGAAAGCATGATCCTAATAGATTTGATCATGGCAACGGGTGAGAAAGTCTCATCATAGTCAACACCTTGTCTTTGACGATATCCTTTCGCAACCAACCTAGCTTTATAGGTTTGAACGTTGCCATTTGCATCAGTCTTTCTCTTAAAGACCCACTTATTTCCGATAGGAATTTTTTCTTGCGGTTGTGGAACCAAGGTCCATACCTTGTTTTGATACATCGAATCTATTTAATATTTCATGGCTTCTAGCCATTTAGAGGAGTCAACGTCCTTGACTGCCTCCTCATAGTTACTTGGTTCATTATCCTCTACGGTTTGTTGATTCTCAATCACAAACCCATACCTCTCAGGTGGATGGATGATCCTAGTAGACCTACGAAGTTGCGTGTTTACTTCTCCATTGGAGAACGTCGCCTGCGATGTAGACTCGGGTTCCTCAATCTGTTCTTGTGGTCCTTGAACTTCTTCAAGATCAATTTTACTCCTACTGGCTCCTTGAGAGAGTAAATCTTTCTCAAGGAATTCAGCATTTTTGGACACAAACACCTTGTGTTCGTCCAATAAGTAAAAGTAGTATCCCTTAGTACCTTTGGGATACCCCACAAATAGACATTTAGTGCTTTTAGCACTAAGTTTGTCTGATGTCAACGATTTGACATATGCTGGCGATCCCCATACTCTGAGATAACTCAGGTTGGGTCTCTTACCATTCCATATCTCATATGGAGTGGTCTGAACAGATTTAGACGATACCCTATTTAGAAGGTATGGCGCCGTGTCTAAGGCATATCCCCAAAACAATTTTGGAAGTTGAGTCTCACTCATCATAGACCTGACCATGTCTAACAAGGTTCTGTTTCTCCTTTCGGAAACACCATTTTGGTGTGGTGTGTAAGGTGCAGTAAGCTGCGAGAGAATTCCATTCTCTCTTAGATAATCCTGAAACTCATGGCTCAGATATTCACCCCCACGATCTGAACGTAATGTCTTAATCATTTTTTCCACGCTGTTTCTCCACTTCATTGCTATACTCCTTGAACTTTTCAAAGGCCTCAGATTTATATCTCATCAGGTAAACATACCCAAATCTCGATTTATCATCCGTAAAGGTAATGAAATAGGAGTATCCTCCTCTAGCCTATATAGACATTGGGCCACAAACATCAGAGTGAATGAGTTCTAATAACTCACTAGTCCTATGACTTCTAAGCCCTTTGGGCTTGTGATGAGTCATTTTCCCTTTTAGACAAGATTCACATTGTCCATAGGATTCCAAATCCATGGAATCTAGGTATCCGTTTGCATGCATCCTAGACAATCTTGTTTCATTTATGTGTCGTAGTCTACAGTGCCACAGATAAGATTGATTATCTGTCCTAGGTCGTTTCACATTCACATTGAGAACTTTTGTTCCCGTTTCTAAAACATATAAGCCATTTACCAAAGAAGCTGTAGCATAAACCATATCATTCATAATGATAGAAAATATACCATCCCTAATAGTAAAAGAAAAACCATCTCGTTCTAAACAAGAAATTGAAATAATGTTTCTAGAAATGCCCGGAACATAAAGGCAATTATTCAAATGCAATAAAAGGCCCGTAGGCAAAATGAGGTTTGTATCTCCAACAGCTTGAGCAGCAACTCTTGCTCCATTACCAACGCGGAGGTCAACCTCATTCTTCTCCAATCTCCTGGAACTCCTAAGTACCTGCAACATATTGCAGATGTGAGAACCACAACCGGTATCTAATAACCATGAAGTCAGATTAGTACAAAAATAATTGATCTCAATCATGTAAATACCTGAGGCAGAAGCATCACTATGTTTCTTGTGCTTCACACTCTTCAGGTAGTCTGGACAGTTTCTATTCCAATGGCCAGTCTTGCCACAGTGGAAGCACACATCATCGCTTTTGTCCTTAGGTGCACTCTTACCCTTCTTGTTGCCCTTCTTCTTCTTGGGTTTTCCTTTGGGCTTAAGGAAGTTTCCTTTTGCAGGCTCCTTAGCCTTACCCTTGGCCTTATTAGGCCCACCAATCAGAAGATAGTGTGTCTTATCCTTTTTGATAGACACCTCAGCAGTTGTTAACATACTTAACAACTCAGGCAAGCTCACAAGCATCCCATGCATGTTATAATTGACTAAAGGAAGGTGGAAGTGATGTGAGGATTAAATCATTACTTAGCTCGGCATCCATTATGAGGCCTAGATTTCCTAGCTTCTCAATAAGCCCAATCATCTTAAGAACATGACTGCTCACACTCATGCTCTCAGACATCCTACACAAGAACAATTCACGAGAGGCCTCATACCTCTTATGCCTGCCTTTAACATCATACAACTCCTTGAGATGCAAGATGATAGAGGAAGCATCCATATGCACATGCTGTTTTCGTAGCTCAGGTGACATGGATGCCAACATGATGCATACTGCCATTGTATTGTCATCCATGTGCTGCTTATGAGCTTCCATATCGTAGAACTCATAATCAGCTTCCCCTTCCTTAGGAGCTATGGGTAAATTACCTTCTAGGACATAAGCGATTTTCTTGGCCCTAAGAACAGTTCTCAGGTTCCGATACCAGTCCATAAAATTTGAACCATTCAGTTTGTTCGTATCGAGAATAGAGCACAGTGACAATTGATTAGTCATACTATTAACTGAGAAGATGTAAAATAAACTAATCAAGATATTGTCATGAAATAAGAACAAATCATTAAAGACTTTAAATAAAATGCCCCTCCCACTATTTTATCTAAGTCAATGACCCTTGTTATTTTGACTTAGGGTTATTTTATCTTAAAATTACCTTAGTGGGATTAAGAGTACGATTATTTATTTTAATCTTCGTCTGAGACCGCAAAATTAAACTAAATAATGGGTTGATCCTTATCAACAGTATCTCTAACCTTCTTTTAGCATCAGGTTGACAACTCTTTGTCACTTAGTGGTGCATCTCATGCAACCAACCTGGCACTATTACCCCAAATACATAAGCCCGGTTGAGCCTGCAACTCATGCATTCAGTTAAGCACTAACCAGCACCTTAAGTGTCTCACACTTCTAATATTGCTCTTACTCAATGAAATAGTGGGTCCCAACTAAGTTGTGGCGCACCACCATTTAGAGGAATTTCGAGTGGCATCGATGGTGGGAGGTAATCATGTGCTTAATAATTGATTCCTTTTAAAGGTTTCTTTTATTTTAATGGGTCTCATCAAACGTGTAAATACTATTATCATGCTAGTCGTATCCTATGTCAAACATTTATCGAATTACACTAGTCGCTTTTGGATATGCATAATAAAACATACATTCACGGTTGTCCATATCATGCATACTAGTCGGTTTTAAAATATACATCTGTGATACTCTATCTCATGCATACTAGTCATTTTAAAACATACAAGCATACATAAAACAGATTTTATATGAGATAGTCATGGTGCTTGTGCTTTCTTTCTTCTTGCTCCTAGGCCGCAGCTCCATCATGAAATCTTCCATGCCTAAACGCCACTAGCCTAATTTTTCTAATTACAAAATAATTAAAGAAACTCCAATACATCTTTGGAGGAACAAAAGAATATATAAAATTTAAAAATTCAAAATTACAGCTTCAATTTAAACTAAAACAAAATTTGAATTCAAATTTAAAACATTTAAATTCAAATATTTAAATTCGGGCACCATGACCATCCCCTTCCATATCTGCACTTTAAAAGTTAGACAACTAACAAGCACACAATATTATTATTTCTCAAATGGCCGAAATATGCATTCAAATACATAATTCAAATTTTGTTGATTCTTTCTCAAAGAACACAAAATTAAACCATACAATCAACCATTTATATACATAGACTTGTTGAGAAATTTTGTCACAAAAATATTATGTCATGCTCATGAACAATTCATTATAACAAAACACAAAATAACATGATCAAAATGAACAAAATTAATAACCCTAATTTTTATTCATGTGACCACGGTAGCATAGAATATTTCATGCATTTTGAAAACAAAATTATGAAGAAAACAATGCATTTGAATATTCATATCATGGCTGAATCATATTCCTTTCCTAAAAGATGTTTCGTTTGAAATCTTTCACAAAGAATCATAAAGAAACAAAATCATGAACACATAAAGATATATGTAAAGCGTAATCATATTACAAACAACATATAATAACAAACAAGGTACCATCACCCGTCGATAATGAAGCAACCAAGCTCTGATACCACTTGTAAGAAAGGGCCATGAAGCCCAAAGGCATGTGAGAAAAACAAAATTATTTTTCAAGCGGAAACACACATACCACCCAAGAATCATTCTTTAGGACATAGATGTTACCTTGTTTATATTCGTAACTTGATGATCAAGGATAGGCTTGAAGATACAAGCCCTCTAATGTTGATCCACACCACTTCTTGTCAAGACTCAAGAACACTTCTTGAAGACCACCAACAAACACCAAAGGAGGCAGGCTAGGCACACCAATGGAGAGGAAGAAGGTTAAGTTTCAAAGTGTTTTTACTTATCTAAGAGACTCACCAATAGATGATATTGGTGGCTGAATTTTCTGTCAAAACTCACACACGGGCACGTGAAAGTGGAGGAAGGTAGATAGGTTTTTTCTTAAAAAAAACAATTAGAGAACTATGATCACAATAGCACACTTTATAGAAGAGTTTGAGTCAGATTTTTTTTAACCAAAAAATCTGATTATGAAGCATCCCACACGTGAAGAAAAGATAGAGTTGTTGTATTTCAAAAATTGCCAACAACCTCCTATCATATCCTCCTAAGACCAAGTCAATTACTTGGGAATTATTTTTCCAAATAATAATTAAATATCAGGCGTATGTAAGCCCCATAATCAGCCCTCAAACTTCTTCCTAAAATCTAGGACATGATCATGATAAGATGCTAGTTGAATTCAAATTCAAATCTAGCTCTTATCTTCTCCTTTTGATATGAAACTAACTACTATAGTTAATTCAAATATTTAAATTCAAATATTTAAATTATCAAATGTAAATATTAGATAATTAATTTAACTATTTAAATTAATTAATAATGTCTTGAACTATCCAAGCCCATTAACTCCATTCATGCGCCCCTCTCTCTTTAAGATAGGTATCCAAACTCTTTCTTGGGCCAACAACCATTATTAGGACCAAAACCTTTAATGCTATAATGTCATGACAATAAATTGTTAGTGTGTGACCCATTAGGCCCAACATAGCTACTGACATAAATGAGTTTGGACCCGACAAGGCCACTACCCATTTAATGACAACACAGAGCACTAGCAATGCTTTGTTGCCCCAGAACTAGTTAGGTCAATGACAAGATCATCCTATTAAATCTATTTGGTTTCCGTATGTATTTCCTTTCGTCTCGGTTACCTTCCCATAAAACCTAGGGTAAGGAAACGTATCTGCCTTTGCGGTTTAGGGTAAGCTTTAATACGAAATAGGGAGTCTCCAATTTTACTGACTCTAAAGGCAAATCATCTCATGATTTCTTTTACTATGCATAGATTCCCGAGTCCCGTAAATGTCATCCTGATTTCTCCGATTTATAGATAACCTAATCTCTCACAGAGATTTGACGAATTCCTTCAGCTAGTCACCCTAGACTCGTGTTCTTTCAGGACATGCCCAAAGGTATACCTATGTGTCTCCATGTTTCAGGCAGACGAGGTATACAATCAAAGCATGTCTTCTAGAACACAGTCTAGGTGAAAACTTCTGGTCTAAGGAAAGACACACCCAAATAATAAGAGACTACTTCTAATGATACTATCTGTGAGATTTCCTCATAGAATCTCTTTGTGGGTCCGTTCAGTGTGAGCTATACCCTTATAGGTCCAACCACAACTTTAGCTAAGACATCTCCATGTCTGTAGCTCATGAGGTCTTTACCTTGTATCTGCATACAAGTAGATAAGTCGTGCTAGTCTTATCCGAGATCACTGATCCCCATTCTCAGTGTCTCTAGACTAGGAACTTAAAATTTAGGAGTAGACATCTGGTATCCTTGAATCCTCATGATCGTGATCCCATCACTGATACTCAAGAGATACC
This sequence comes from Glycine latifolia, assembly GCA_013407115.1. Lineage (NCBI taxonomy): Eukaryota > Viridiplantae > Streptophyta > Magnoliopsida > Fabales > Fabaceae > Glycine > Glycine latifolia. The sequence goes on along the minus strand of QARZ01039876.1, from coordinate 17,557 downwards.
TATTCTATTCCAAGGGTTTTATCCAGTTACTCATATATTAATAATGATATCGAGACAGAATATCAAACAAGATAAAGAGCGCTTATAATTTATTTATGACAATATTGAAAAGTACATGTATGTCCTAATCTAATGAAAAGATTGTCTCTAGGACATCCATATACTAACAGGTTACGACCCCCCCTGCATGTCTGTCAATTCACCATGTCATATCCATGTGGTATAATTCTTCTTAATCCCATCACACAGAAGATGTTCTCGTATGTCATCTAGTTCTTGTCATCTCCCATTCAAACAATTTATACAAGGACATAAATACTTTCCATCCTCATCCAGTCGACTTCTTTCAGAGGCGAATACCAAGAAATGTTCAACGCCTTCCTCATACTCAATGCTCAGGCGACTTGCATTCATCCAACTTCGATCCATCTAATTAATAACTCTGTGATACTCACAAAGTTATTCTATGCATGAAAACCTCACTTTTTCATTCAAGGTGTGACCTTATCCCTTTCAGGAAGACATATTTTTATAGTATATTCATATGTATACGTTGAGTTTCTTTACTTAAATTTGACAAAATTTCGACAACATTTTGCTTTGATCTCCAGGTACACGACATGAAAGCGGTGACATGAGTTCCACCACAGTCAAGTATGCACCCAGAGAACAAAGTGAAATGCATTGTACCGACAATTCATCAAATTTAAGAAAATAAACTCAACATATATGATAAGTACCCTATTTTAGTAAAATTAGGGTTACAATACAGGCACTTATCTTTTTTACTTCAATAAATTTGTTTGTAAACTTACCCTAAACCTAGTTGATTTGTATTTAGTACTTATATAAAGGTTGTTTTTCATTTTGGAAGATTAGTCCAATCATATTCTGTATTTTGATAGGTTCCGATGGTATCCGAAGCATCCAAGCAAGCAAAGCAAGCGAAAGGGCATAAAAATCAAATTTAGGAGGTGTCAGAAGCAAAATGCCCAGAACTCGTCCAGGGCCATGACTTTTTTCACTATTAAGGCTTTAACTTGCCCAAGCAAGTGGAACTAGTGTATTTTGCTCACCCAGGCGAGTGGAGGCTTCCAGAAAGATGTATTAACTTGCCCAGGCGAGTGAAACAAGGCCAAATTGCTCGTCTGGGCAAGTGAGCTTAAGCAGGTGACAAAATCCTATAAATAGGCATGCAAGGTGAAGATGGAAGCATGCTTGGAAGGCCAAGGGATGCCTTGGACGAATTTTCTAAGCTTAGGAATGTAATTTTAGCTTAGGATAGCTTAGGGAGAGTGAGAGAAGTGAGGAATTAGTGTGGAAACTCTGCCGGAATGAAGCGGTGATGGTTCCCTTCATCAATTCTTCCATTAAGGAGGTGCTCTCCACAATGATTGGCTAGTTTCTCTAAAGGATTGGATGTAATCTTCTACTCTTACGTATCTCTTTTAATATTTATTTATGCATGAATCTTTTCTATTTATTATTGGTAATTTCATTCTATTCTTAATGCTTGATTCCACTTGATCACTAGTATCATGAAATTGGATTCTAAGTTTAACTGGAAAATACTCTTACAATTTGAACTGAATGATTTTACTATTTACGTTATGTTGCTAGGGATAGAGCATAACGTTTAGATTGCAAATAGTACGCGATTATGATTGTAATGCTGGGTTATTTACTTCGTATGTGAGGGATCGATATTCGGTAAATATCCTTAGAATTCTCGATTGCGAGGGATCGATTTAGGGTGAATTAATGTGTGCATCAATAAAAATAGAAAATGATTTATGCATGGTAATATTAACTGGATACTGAGGGTATGAATGATGAAACCGAATCCTATTTTCTCTTCAATTAATTTCATTTTACTAATTTTCGTACTTTTTAGTTATTTTTCGTTATTTCCGTAAAACCATAAAAAATTTGACCATACTCGTTGTACATAACTATTAAACTGTTAAGTTTTGTTTAAATAAACTGAGTAGCTCAAGTCCCTGTGGAGACGAGCTTTTATAAATTTTGTAACTTACAACGACAATTGGTACGCTTGCCAAAAGTCTAACACTATACATATGAATATACTGTAAAAAATGAGTCTTCCCAAACTGTCCAAACAGACAATTCAAGAATCAATACAACGATTAATCCAAACTGTCCGGAAGAATCACTGTAATGAATCTCAAATAGGAAACTATGGTTCACTCAGTATGAACATAATTTGTTAAAACCACAATAATGACTACAAACAAGTTATAACAACCTTTGAAATTCAAAAAAACATCAAAATTTTATGAAAGACATTCGTACCTATGAAACTGAGAACTAGAATGAGAACCAAATAATGAGAACCTATGAAGCTAGTGAGCAAAATCAAAATACAAGAATTAGAACCAGAATCTTAGTCAAGGTAGTCAATATTTTATAATAATATGTCTTTGTTCTTACGCAGGGAAGAGATTCAGAGTCACAGTGAAGCTTTTAGTACAGCTGCAAAGAACATAAGGACCAGATCAAAATTACTGCAAATAAATTACCCTATTTATTTATATAATCATAAGGACCAAATCAGATCATTATAGGAGCATTCAATGTCAAGGGCTGTGTTATTCAATAAATCAAGTACTTGGGTTTCATTTGAGTATGTGAACCAAACACATCCCTAGTCGAATTTGAATCTCACTAGCTAGAATTTGAATCATACAGATGATATGCTGCTAGCATATGTTAGTTTTTAAGATTAATTGATCAATAATTCATTCAATAATTAGTAATATAGGCTAAAATTAGTTAGGTTTATTTATTTATTGTTATTATCTCATCTTATTATGATTTTTCGTTAATTAGGAACCAACAAGAGAGGAAAAGAAGAAAAAAGGAGCATTCTGGCTTTTCGAACATGCCACGCGATCCGCGCCAGCATCCATGCTGGTAGCGCCATCATGTCAAAAAGAACTTTCAACTCGAACATGCCACGCGATCAGCACCAAACCCCACGCTATCAGCGCCAAGATGTCTGAGGATCTCCTCATCACGACTATCTCACGCGATTAGCATGAGATACCACGCTGGTAGTGCCACAGTTACACTGTTACCTATTTTAAGAGATTTGGCACTGAAATAACTGGGGAAAAAGGGGCTTGTTACCCTAATTAATATATGAACGTGTAGAGAGGAGAAAAGGGGACACTTTTTGACAGAAAAACACACACAGAGAGCAGAGGGAGAAGATCGGAATCACTATGAGAAGATCGAAGGAAGACGGAGCAGTTATTCTTCTTCTATTTTTTTTGTAATTCTCTGCTGGATACATGCTAGTTTTGCACTTAAGGTTAGTTATGAGCATGTCTGGCTAACTTCTCTTATTGTGGTTAGAGCCAGAACCAATGTGAACTCCTCTGTAACTTGATTGGTATTAATATGAAATTCTGATAATTGTTTTATTTTACTCTGTTCCTCATTGGATTATTCTTTATTAGCTTTGGTCATTCTAGTAAAGTTCTGAAGGTTAGAGTTTACAATAGGGATATTGGAACACTAATTTCTGAAAGCAGTAAAATAACATTTTTTACATTGCCTAAGGATAGGGATGTATGATTGCAGAATTTATATGATGTATTCTCTTAATGCTTAGCTTGATAGGGAATTGCTAAGGAATTAGGATTTCTAATTGGGTTAAAGGGTTAAATTACTAAGGGATTAGGATTTAACTAATTATATGGAAATACATTCTCTGAACAATTAGAAGTAATTGAAATTAATAATCAATGCAAGTAAAGAAGGTAGGGAACAAAGGGGAATGTGCTCTGGCCCCAATTATTTCTCATCACTGCATAATAATTAATTTAAATTCGTTTTGAATTCTCGCTAATTTTCTGTCATTTATTTAATTTGTGTAATTCTTAAAATACAACCATATTCTCTTCAAACTTATTATTTGTCTTCCAATTTCTAAGATAATTAGTTGCGATAAGATTGCATTCAATCCCTGTGAAGACGATACTTTACTTACTCACTTTATTACTTGAAATGAATGGTACACTTGCCGATTTCGCAACAAGTTTTTGGCGCCGTTGCCGGGGACTGAAATTGCCAATTTTATAGTAACTTTAATCTTCAGGATTGGAATTTTTTTTTTACTAAATTGCTTTTCTTAGTTTATGCGAGGTATAGTTAATCCTGATCATCTACAGTACGATCCTGAAATAGAGAGGACTATTAGAAGAAACAGGAGACTAGCCAGACAAAGAAGAAGAGAAGCAGAAAATTCTGATTTTGGTTCAATTTCTGAATTAGGATTAGAAATGGCTGACAGAGGAAATAATTAGCCAAGACCAGAAGATGAACTGATGGAGGATATTCTGGCTCCATTGTTCACTAGACCAAACTCTAGTATTGTAAGACCACCAATTGAAGCAAATCATTTTGACATTCATCCTTCATTGATTACATTGGTGGAACGCAGTCAGTTTGGTGAGGAAGATAACGAAGACCCCCATGACTTCATTGATAGATTTTTGAGAATCGGTGATACCATTAGACATCAAGGGGTGTCAGATGATGCTATAAGATTGAGGTTATTTCCTTTTCCTGTTAAAGGAAAAGCACTTAGATGGTTAGATAGACAGACCTCAAATAGCATAACCACTTGGGAAGAATTAGTTGCAAAATTTTTTCTCTCAATATTTTTCAATGGATAAGTACAATCGGTTGGTGAATGAGATCACCAATTTCACTCAAAATGAGAGGGAAACTTTATGTGCAGCTTGGAATAGGTTTCAAGAGCTGATTCGGAGGTGTCCACAATATGACATGATTGTGGGTAAAAAGGTACGTATTTTTTTTTAATGGAATGATACCTGAATCATGCCTTATTGTTAATGTTACAGCTGGTGGTTCTATAAGATCAAAGACTGCAGTTCAGACTTAGGAGTTAATTGATTATTTAGCCCGTGATGAGAATGAAAGCATCCCAGTTCAGCCCAAAAGAGAAGTCATTCAATTGGGAAGTAGTGATGCAATGTTAGCTGAACAGAAAATATTGGCTCAACAATTGGCGAAATTAAATGCAAAGATTGATAAACTCCAAGTCTCTGCAGCTCAAGTTTCATCCAACAGAATGCAACCTATTATTTGTGAGTATTGCCAAGGTGAGCATGAGTCTAATGAGTGTCCTATATTGGTAGAAGCTGATCCAGTTCAGGTAAATGGCCTCTGGTATGATCAAAGACCCCAGCAAAATTTTCAGAGAAATCAAAATAATGCTATGGGACATAATTTTCAGAGGAGAATTTAAGGTGGTGGATTAGATTACAAGTCTAACAATTATTTGTAGCCTCCACCTATTCCACCTAAGGAGCCATCAGAGCTGGAGAAAGCTATGTTACAATTGTCTAAGACCACCAATGAGCACATTCAGACCACCAATGCCTTCATTAATGAGACCAGGGCTCACCATAAAAATCAAGATGCTTCCATTAGAAATCTTGAAAATCAAATTGGTCAATTGGCAAAGCAACTAGCTGAAAGGTCTCAAGGAAATTTCCCTAGTGACACCGTGGTGAATCCAAGAGAACATGCAAAGGCAATTACTACTAGGAGTGGAAAAGTAATCACTTCCCCAGAGAAGCCTAAGGTAAACCAAGGAGGAATTGAAGAGGAAACTACTACAGTTACTACAGAACGAGAGGTAGAAGTACCTTCAAACAAGCAAGAAAGGCAAGAGAAAAATTCTGCACCCTCAAAGAAGCCAATGGATTTCTCCCTCTTTGAGAAGCCTCCCTACCCAGTGAAGCTCAAGTAATAAGCCCAAAAGCAACAGTTTGCCAGGTTCTTATACATGTTTAAAAAATTGCATAATTTATGAAAGAATTATTGTCTAGGAAGCATAAGTTGCAGGATTGTGAGACTATTGCACTTACCGAAGAGAGCAGTGCTATAATACAGAGGAAGCTTCCACCAAAGCTTAAGGGTCCAGGCAGTTTCAATATCCCAATTGCCATAGGGAACATTAATGTGGGGAGAGCTCTATGTGACCTGGGAGCAAGCATAAATTTGATGCCTTTGTCAGTTTGCAAGTCTTTGGGGATTACTGAATTAAAGTCCACCGGAGTCTCTCTCCAACTTGCAGATCGTTCATTGAGGAAGCCTACAAGAGTCATTGAGGATGTCTTAGTTAAAGTAGATAAATTTATTTTTCCCGCAGATTTTATAGTTTTGGATATGGATGGTGAAAGTGAGATACCACTTCTTTTAGGTAGATCATTTTTAGCCACTGCTAGAGCATTAATTGATGTAGAAAAAGGGAAATTAGAACTTAGGATGGATGATGAGTCTATCACTTTTAATGTTTTTGATACTATGAAAAGTCCATCTGATGAGCATGATTGTTTTATGCTAGATGTTTTGGATACTGTAATTTATGCAGGTCAAACAGAGGAATAGGAACTTGAAGAAGAGTTGGAAATCCGAAGCCAAGAGACCATACAAGAAGAAATTGAAGTGGCCATGGAGGTGCTTGAGAAGAAGGAAGATGACATCCCGGTTGGGGCACCAAAAGTTGAGCTGAAAAAGTTACCGAATACTTTGAAGTATGTGTTTCTAGGTGACGAAGAGACATACCCAGTCATTATCAATAGAGGGCTGGAATTTTATGAGGAAGAGCAGCTGTTGGAAGTACTCAAGGAGCACAAAACTGCTATAGGATGGTCCATCTCCGATTTGAAAGGTATCAATCCCTCTTTTTGCACTCACAAAATTCTTATGGAAGATGATATGAAGCTAGTGAGGCAACCACAGAGGAGACTAAATCCCACCATGAAAGAGGTGGTTAGAAAAGAGGTGGTGAAGTTGTTGGATGCAGGGATGATTTACCCAATTTCAGACACCGCATGGGTGAGTCCAATTCAAACCGTTCCTAAGAAAGGTGGAATGACTATCATTCAAAATGACAACAATGACTTAATTCCCACAAGAACTATCACTGGCTGGAGGATGTGTGTGGATTATAGAATGCTCAATGATGCAACTAGAAAAGACCACTTTCCACTTCCTTTTATGGACCAAATGTTAGAAAGGTTAGCTGGTCATGATTACTATTGCTTCTTAGATGGATACTCTGGGTACAATCAAATCCAAGTAGCACCAGAAGACTAGGAAAAGACAGTCTTTACATGTCCATTTGGAGTATTTGCTTATAGAAGAATGCCTTTTGGCCTATGCAATGCGCCTGCGACATTTCAAAGGTGCATGCTTTCTATTTTTTTTTATATGGTAGAAAAGGGTTTAGAGGTATTTATGGATGATTTTTCTATTTTTGGTTCTTGTTTTGATTCATGCTTAGCTAATTTAGCTAAGGTTTTAAAAAGATGTCAAGAGACAAATTTAGTTTTAAACTGGGAAAAGTGTCACTTCATGGTTCGGGATGGAATTGTTTTAGGCCATAAAATTTCTGAAAGAGGAATAGAGGTTGATAGAGCTAAACTATTATTAATCGAAAAATTACCTCCTCCTATTAATGTTAATGGTGTGTGGAGTTTTTTAGGTCATGCAGGATTTTACAGGAGGTTCATCAAGGACTTCTCCAAGATTGCAAAACCTCTTAGCCAATTACTTGAAAAGGGAGTAGCATTTTGTTTTAATGAAGCTTGTATTGATGCATTTAATGTATTGAAAAATAAGCTTACTACTGCACCTATTTTAATGGCCCCTGATTGGAATTTACCATTTGAACTTATGTGTGATGCAAGTGCTTATGCAATTGGTGCTATTTTAGGACAAAGAAGGATAAGCATCTACATGTTATATATTATGCTAGTAAGATTATGAATGAGGCATAAGTTAATTATGCCACCACTGAAAAAGAAATGCTAGTTGTAGTGTATGCATTAGACAAATTTAGGTCCTATTTGGTTGGTTCTAAAGTTATTGTTTACACTGACCACGTCGCTCTTAAATTTTTGATGACTAAGCAAGATGCAAAGCCACGCTTGTTGCGTTGGATGCTTTTGTTTTAGGAGTTTGACTTGGAAATCAAGGATAAAGTCGGGGTGGAAAACAAAGTAGCTGATCACTTATCGAGGACTCAAGAAAAGAGTTTGCAAGATGGACCGGTGGAAATCAATGAATCTTTTCCTGATGAGGGGGTGATGGTAATCCAAGTTATCCCATGGTTTGCAGAGATGGCCAACTACAAAGCTGTAGGTATAATTCCTGAAGATCTTAATTGGAAACAGAAAAAGAAGTTTCTCCATGATTCGAAGAGGTATTTATGGGATAACTCTTTCCTTTATTTTCAATGTACTGATGGGGTTATTCGCAGATGTGTAACTGAGTCAGAGGCACCTAAAATCCTTTGGCATTGTCATGCCTCGGATTACGGGGGACACTTCGAAGGAAATAGGACAGCACAAAAAGTCTTGCAGTGCAGTTATTATTGGCCAACCCTATTCAAAAATGTAAGAGATTTTGTGGAAAAAATGTGATAATTGTCAGCGGACGGGAAATATCTCTCGTAAAGACGAAATGCCACTGAACAACATCCAAGAAGTTAAGCTGTTTGACGTATGGGGAATTGATTTTATGGGACCCTTCCCTAAATCATATTCTAATCAATATATCTTGGTTGCGGTGGATTATGTGTCTAAATGGGTAGAGGCTGTGGCTTTGCCAACCAATGATGCGAAAGTAGTGGTCTCATTCTTGCGAAAGAATATCTTCACCCGCTTTGGAGTACCGAGAGCTATTATCAGTGATGGAGGGACTCCCTTGCTAGTTTGCTTGCAAAATATGGAGTCCATCATAGAGTTGCCACACCATACCATCCTCAAACAAGTGGGCAAGTAGAAATTTCTAACTGAGAGCTAAAAAGAATTTTAGAAAAGACAGTTGGGAATTCTAGGAAGGATTGGGCCCGGAAGCTTGATGACGCACTGTGGGCATATCGGACTGCATTCAAAACACCTATAGGTATGTCACCCTTCCAACTTGTGCACGATAAGTCTTGTCATCTCCCGATTGAGTTGGAACATAAGGCTATGTGGGCCACAAAATTCTTAAACTTTGAACTCTCTAAAGCTAATGGAAAACGATTATTGCAATTAAATGAGCTTGATGAGTTTAGGTTAGCTGCATATGAGAATGCCAGGATTTACAAGGAGAAGACCAAGAAATGGCATGATGGTAAAATTCGCCCAAAAGAATTTGAGCCGAGACAACAGGTATTGCTTTATAATTCTCGCCTGAGGCTTTTTCCAGGTAAGTTAAAATCTCATTGGTCTGGTCCATTCTTGGTACGAAAGGTTTATCCTTACGGAACAGCAGAAATCTCTCCTTTAGATAATGACAGGTCTTTTAAAGTTAATGGATGCAGATTGAAACCTTATTTTGGAGGGCAAGTGGATAGAAATGTAGTTTCTATTCCACTAAATTCACTTGATGATTAAAAGTTGGTACGTCAAGCTCATGACGTTAAACAAGCGCTACTTGGAAGGCAATCCAAGAATTTTCATTTGTTGCTTTGAATTCCTGCTAGTTTTTAATATAAGTAATAGTTTTATGTTTAGTTCTTGTTATTTGTTCTAGATGATATTTAGTTAATTTATCTTTTAGCTAGTAGTTGAATTATTGGTTTCATTGTCAATTTTTAATTTTAGGATATTACTACATATATATCTAGTTTAACTTAGGATATAAAATGGTAAAAAGCATTGAATTATCTTGAAGAGCGTTCGAATGCCTCACGCTAATAGCGTGAATACCCATGCTAGTCGTGCCAGATGCTTTAAAAATTACCAAGGCATTCGCATTCCCCACGCTGATCGCGTGGCCCCTGGCACCAGTAGCACTAGATGTTCGAATCAGGAGATGTTGCGATTTTAAAAGTGTACGGCAAGTGCACCGATCGTTTCCAAGTAATAAAGATTAGGTAAGTGAGTATCGTTCTCCACAGGGATTGGGGTGATTTCACAGCAATAGTAAATTAATGTGATTGAAAGGAAAAACAGTAAATTATGCAGAGAAATATTGTGGAATAGTTTGGTTGATTGGGTAATTAAAAGACAAGAATTAAAGAAATGTGCAGTAAATTGATTTAGGGAAGTTGCCAATGGACGTTTAATTGTGGTCAGGCGCAATCCCCTATGATCACTACTCCTTCACTTGACTGGTTATGTGACATTAACGTTCACAAATGATAAGTCTCTCTTTTAGTCGTAAATCCTAGATAACTAGCGATTTCACTCTTTAATTCGATCAAGAACCCTAAGCCCTTAGCGATTCTGTCAAACTAAGCATGTAGAGAACACATCATAAGAGGTTCCTGTTGTTAATTGTTCAGACAATAAGCCTTTCCTAAGTTAGCTAATCCCTAATTCCTTAGTGAATTAACCCTTTAACCTGAATCGAAAACCTAATTCCTTAGTGGATTCTATCAGATTAAGCATTCAAAAGATCCTATTATCAGCTCTGCAGCCACGCATCCCTATTCCTAGGTGATGAACAACTGTTACCCTAATTCAGTTCAGAAATTAGAACCCCAACGTTCCCATTGCGAATTCTAACCCTATGTTCTTAATTGAAGTGATCAAGTTCAAATAAGAGTAAAAGAGAAATGCAGAATAGAGTAAAACAATTAAAACATATTATTCAATACCAGTCAAATTACAGAGAAGCTTTCATAGGTTCATGGCCTTCTCACAATACAAGAATTAGCCAGCCATAGGCCTCAAATACACCAAAGCTGTGATGGAATTCATGGTTGTGCAGTAACTCTGGCCTTGATGCTTGATTTCTAGGGTTGGGTGAGTGAAAGATGGAAGAAGATGAATGATGATGAGTGATTGCGGCTACTCCAGGATGATGCTGCTCCCTTAGGTATTCAGAGGCCTCATATTTATAATGATGTTTAAATTAAGGTAAGAAAACCAAAAGATAATCCAAATTTCGAAACCTATCTTTTAAAACAGGAAATAAAATCAATTCCACGCGATCAGCGCACGATTCCACGCTAATCGCGTGGATCTTTCGAAAGTGCGGCGCTACTGGCGTGAATCCTCACGCCAATAGCGTGAGGTCTTCGAGACTTCAGGCTTGATCCAGGCTTCTCACACGCTGATGGCGTGGTTGTCAAGCTAATAGCGTGAACTGATCGAGTCAATTGGCTTGGATTCGTCTTCTTCACGCGGATCGCGTGGATTCCATGCTGATAGCGTGGATCATTCGAGAGCACAGCCTTCATTCCCTGCATCTGACGCTGATAGCGTGAGATCCCGCGCTGATAGCGTGGGACTTCAGACTTGGTTTTCTTCATTTGCTTGAGTTTCCTCCTTTTTTGCCTGTAAAATGCTTAAATGGTATGGAAATTAATTCAAGGCAATTAAAATATTAAACTAACCTAATTCTATTCCATTTCTTATATATTTAATTAAAATTTATCCTAAAACTATACTAAAAACTAGATGTGTTTGCAACACATCAGGAGACAATACTTTCAACCTTCACGCTAACCGCATGGAACATGGCGCCATTAACGCCACTTATTCGAATCCAAGGGCCACATTTACAATTAGGGCACTAATCGCGTGGAGTCCCACACTACTCGCGCCACATATTCGAATCCAGGTTACAATAATAGACTCCCACGCTAATCGCGTGGTTGACTGCGCCATCCGCGCGAAGGATTCAAACTTGAGTAACCAACTGAGCCTTCTCACTCTAATCGTGTGGATGATGGCGCTACTCGTGCCACAGGTTCGAAAGATTATTTCTTTATTTACATGTCATGTGGATCGCGCTAGACGCGGCACGAGTAGCGCGAAGGCATCATTCTAGTTTTTAAAAAGGGAAACTCGAACCAAAAATCGCGCCCCTTATTTTTCTCCCAAAAATTTCTCCCATTTCCCCCAACCTCATTCAATCCCAGTCAATCTCAGTCCATACATTGCACTTTAAAACATTCAATTCATCCATTATAAAACCATAAACCTCATTTTCATTAGTGATTCAACCTCCTTTCACCATTGTTGCTCAAGCTTGGGTTTCGTTGAAGCTTTCATTCATATCACTGCATTGAGGCTCAATGGCTGGCGAAAAGGTACGTTTCTTCATTGTTCAAAGTTCATAGAATGCATAGGGAGCAGTTGTTAGTGGTGAGGCTGAGGTATAAGTCTTGAAGAGGATGAATGGATTTGCAGCCCACGCTACTAGCGCGGGCACTGGCACGGTTAGCGTCAGCTGGAAATCTCTGGTGTTCAAATGAAATTTGGGAATTGTGTTGAGACTAGGTTTGGGGCAAGCACATGTTTGATTAAGTCCGATTTTGGTTTTGCTAGAGGATGCTAGGTTTCTATTTTATATGCATATCCAATTTTCCATAACTACATTCATCTTTGGTTCTTTAATCTAAACTTAGAAATCATGTTGAACTGAAATTCATGTATGTTTGGATCTGGACTTGGATTGTCATTGTTTAGAATTGTGGGTTAGTTCAATTGGTTAATTTAATCCTGGCTGCATGATACTTGAGATTGTGTTGTAGTTATGAATGATCAATCATGATTATTGTGGCATTTCACATGACTACATCATTATTGTTTAGAATTTTGATTGACCTAGACCTTATATGCTTGTTTGAATATTGACTTGGGTTACATTTTCGAAGTTGGGTTTGGGTTAACTGAATTACTTGAGATTATTGTTGTGAGATTGGTATGAGTTATATATATATGTTCTTGCAATTAAATTTGTGGATTAGGACGGAGTCACATTGTTTTTGTTGCTAGTATAGTACTGATTGGTTGAGGCGATTTGCTCACAGTTGAAGTTGATTGATTGAATAGAATTTAGTAACCCCTTCTATTAGTGAGTAATGGTTGTGAACATGAATTGTGATCAAGGATAGCGTAGGGGATTGAGATAAACAACTTAGAGATATTAAATAAGCTAAATCTGGGAATTCTAATTGAGCGAATACTTTGTTTATACTTGTGTGCATGCTGATTTTGGGGGTTACCTTATTATGTGGATGGGTTCACTTACTTTGGAATTGTTTAATTGAGACATGAGCTCCCTTGTTTGATATCATTGTTGATTTGGGGTAGATGTTATCATGAATCCAATTGATTATATGTACATTCTGGGGGGAATTGCAAGTGTGGATTTTGATTAACTTGATGTTTTATGTGTGCTTATTTGATATTGACTATGCAGCACCATATTAGAATTGCATGTGAATTTTTTACTTTCATTGATACGAGTGAATTTTGTACATGAGTATGATAAGCACATTGAGCATGCAGTTTAAAAATCTGACACTTTTAAGGTTAAGACAATTGGATTTTGAAAAAGAGAGAACCACCATGTTTGCTTTTGCCTGTATTTTGTTCTTTAGTGTGATGAGCATGCATGATATAGGTGTGGTTAATACGAGCACAATCACTTGTTGAGAATTGTAGTTCTGCACTAGTTTAAATTGATGATGATGTTGAGGGTAGGATCTAATATTAAATCTGGGAATTATTGGTTAGGTACATTCGTGAAAAATGCTGATTTTGTGGTGATTTTTCCTATTTACTTAATCTGATTGTGGCATTTTGTGAGATGAATGGATCTAAATCTGGGAATTTTCAAAGTCTAGTATTCATATCATTTTTGTATTACAAATTCATTTTGAACCATATGAGTTTATTTGATATTTTCTGAGTTTCAGGGTAAATAAATAGAGAAGGGCAAGAAGAAGAGCACAGTTGCATCTGGCAGCAAGCGGGCTTGCATTTCCGGTTACGACGAAGCCCGTTTCCGTTCTTTGGAGTGCCAAGAACTTTTTGATAAGTGGTACTTGCCCAAGAAGATCATCCCAGAGAAGAAGATCTTATGGGAATCTCTACCTAAGGACTCCCCGATCCTAGAGGTGATCACCAGGAGGCAATGGCAGCAATTGGTGAGCTTTCCTGAGCCGAGCTCTATTCTAAAGGAGTTTCTGGCAAACGTCGATAGAGAGATAGTTGCTGAAAGAAGGATCAGCTGGATGCGGGGAGTCCAGGTTCCTTTTGACCACTAGACTATAGAGAGATTCCTAGATACCAGCTACTCTCCCTTCTCCCGCTGCGAGTTCGCCAAACTCTTTTTTAGGATGCAGCCTGACGTCTACAGTAAGATGTACAGGGATGATATGCCTCCGCTAGCCGATCGGATCAGACATGGGATTACACGTTTATACACAGCCTGGAAGACGAAGGCCAGCTTAGACTACGTGCTCGAGAAGCTGAGGAAACACGATTTAGTGAGCGATGCAGCTTTTTGGCACCAGTTTGTGAACCACACAGTCATTCCTTCCACAAACATGACTGATGTGAATCTGGAGTGAGCCACCCTCTTATACGTGCTACGGGGTGAAGGTAATCTTTTTATGTCTTACATTTTGTCCAGCAGGATCCTCCACATGATTCAGGACGGCACTAGTAAGTCCTGGCTGGGCCATTCTTCCCTCATCTCGCATTTGTTCCACCGAGCTGGTGGAGAGATCCCTAACGAGGAGCTGATGGATGTTCGGATTGCTTCTGTCATGAGCCACAAGACCTATTTAGATGCGATAGAGAACGCCATGGAGGAGCAGTTGATCAGAGCTTCTAAGCTATCTGTAGAGGAGCTCGCGCTAGGAGTCCACGTGGGGTACCTGATCTTGATGACCCTCAGCCATAGGCTCCTGCCTTACCTCCACCATAGCATACTTCATCTTCTTCTTCTACACGGAGGGCACCCAGACACGAGCTGGTCTATAAGGACTCCCCCAGCTACATTTTCATTCAGACTCAGTTGGAGTATTAGACCAGGTTGTTGGAAGACCTTGCTAGACAGCGGGGTGTTGATTACGTAGTATACCAGCCTCAGGATCCACGTGCACCACCATCTTCTCATCCGCCAGTTGGACACAGATCACCGACACCTCCAGTTCCTACTCCTCCAGGACCCTTCAGCCCTACAGAGCCAACAGCAGACCACCCTGACCCATCTCAAGCTGCTGAGGATAAGACGATGGAAGGAGAGGAGTGATAGACCAGGACTATTTAGTTTTTCGTGTTTTTGATTTTATTTTTCTTGTTTTTAAATTTCAGTACCTTTACATTACTGCAGTTAAACACTTGAATGCTTGATGAATTTGTGGTAGTTGTTCTATGATTAAATTGATTGTGAGTGTGTTCTGTTTGGATTAATGTTTCGTTTTGGTTGTAATTTCTCAAATAATGCATACGTGATTGAGTATTCTAGTAGCGCATAATCCTTTTTAGTTGTTGCTGGGGACAACAATTTTCTAAATCTGGGAATGGGGCGCATACGTATTATTTGAAGAATCACATTCAAGAGACAAAGGATGTCTAATAGAAAATTTTGTTTTAGTGTCTTTAATTGTTAAGTTTTAGTAGTTTTAAATTTTAGTCATTAGTTTAATTTTAGTTAATTGATGGAATAAGGTGTTAGAAGTATATTTTATACATCTCAGAATTAGAATTGTTGAAATCAGTTATCAAGTGGATATTTCTGTCAGAAAGCATGAGTGAGATGAAATATGGCATGGATTGCAGGAAACATGATTGGAATTGTGATTGTTGGTATGTTGATGTTCATTTTGAAATAAGAAATGATGCTTGATATGAAGTTAACAGAGTCTAGCTTGAGACTATAGCTTGTGAGGATTGAGCCTATACAGAATTATTTTTGAATGAGAGACCTCACTTTGATAGTACTCTAGAACTTGCTCTGTTTCTCTGGATGCATGTATATGCTGATATGATTAAGGCAGTTTATTTTTTGAAGCTAGGGCCAAATTGACTTACCTTCAGTTTTTCCATTGCTACCCATTTGAGCCTAAACCTTTTTCATTCATATACCTGACATTTAGGATAGATACCTTGACTACCCTATTTGAGATTGGAGGAAGAAAGAATTAGAACCAAGACCACTAGATATTGGAAAACAGGAAGATGAATGCCCAGAGGAAAGAAAAGAAAGGGTAAGAGGAAAGACAAAGTTACCCAAGAAGATAATTATGGTTGGGTGTTGAAGTGCCAACAGAACAGATCTGGCAAAAAACCAAATCTAGTGAATAAGTCAGTTGGGAAATAACAAGTCTGAAATACCAGCTGGTGGATCTAAATGCATTTCCTCATTAGGAGATGAGAGTGAATAAGTTATATTTTGTCTGAGTGGACTTGGGGAATTTCTATCTAAATCCAATCTC
This sequence comes from Glycine latifolia, assembly GCA_013407115.1. NCBI lineage: Eukaryota > Viridiplantae > Streptophyta > Magnoliopsida > Fabales > Fabaceae > Glycine > Glycine latifolia. The sequence continues at coordinate 1,320 of QARZ01039876.1, read as the reverse complement.
AACTTAGCTACTATCCAAAAATCTTCCTACCCCTAAGTCAGGCCAAGTTACAACCTTATAAAGACCTTTTGATCAGTTGTGCATGCATTTATGTTTCTTATCTTCAGGAACTTGAGAATATGATCAAGCTTATGGTAGTGCTATAACTGTGTTGGATTGAGTGATTATAATAACCCTTATACACTTGAGTGTTGAGTGAATTACATATATCTTGGTGAGGAGTACTCAAGTGAAACTCTTACAGTTAATGGAATTGAAAAGTGTTGTTGAGATTTTGATGTGGAAATCGATTGTACTAAGCATTGTGATTCTAGGATTGTTAAATGTGATGTTATGTTTGATTATTGATCCTTGTTTTCCATCTTGAAATTCTTTTTATTGCTGAGGACAACAATATCTAAATCTGGGAATTATTTGATATGCTGCTAGCATATGTTAGTTTTTAGGATTAATTGATCAATAATTCATTCAATAATTAGTAATATAGGCTAAAATTAGTTAGGTTTATTTATTTATTGTTATTATCTCATCTTATTATGATTTTTGGTTAATTAGGAACCAACAAGAGAGGAAAAGAAGCAAAAAGGAGCATTATGGCTTTTCAAACATGTCACGCGATCCGCGCCAGCATCCACGCTGGTAGCGCCAGCATGTCAGAAAGAACTTTCAACTCGAACATGCCACGCGATCAGCGCCAAACCCCACGCTATTAGCGCCAGGATGTCTGAGGATCTCCCCATCACGACTATCTCACACGATTAGCGTGAGATACCACGCTGGTAGTGCCACAGTTATGCTGTTACCTGTTTTAAGAGATTTGGCACTGAAATAACTGGGGAAAAAGGGGCTTGTTACCCTAATTAATATATAAACGTGTAGAGAGGAGAAAAGGGGACACTTTTTGACAGAAAAACACACAAAGAGAGCAGAGGGAGAAGATTGGAATCACTACGAGAAGATCAAAGGAAGACAGAGCAGTTATTCTTCTTCTATTTTCTTTGTAATTCTCTGCTAGACACATGCTAGTTTTGCACTTAAGGTTAGTTATGAGCATGTCTAGCTAACTTCTCATACTGTGGTTAGAGCCAGAACCAATGTGAACTCCTCTGTAACTTGATTGGTATTAATATGAAATTCTGATAATTGTTTTATTTTACTCTGTTCCTCATTGGATTATTCTTTATTAGCTTTGGCCATTCTAGTAAAGTTCTAAGGGTTAGAGTTTACAATAGGGATATTGGAACACTAATTTCTGAAAGCAGTAAAATAACAGTTTTTACATTGCCTAAGGATAGGGATGTATGATTGCAGAATTTATAT
>QARZ01039874.1:0-23007 GCA_013407115.1 Glycine latifolia | reverse complement strand
ATTATTATTATTATTATTATTATTATTATTATTATTATTATTATTATTATATAACATATTTTTAAAAAAAAAACTATTTTGAAAGGACACAGTTTTCTTTTTCTATAAAGCTGTGTTTTATACTTCGATATATCAAATCATATAGTATTTCACTTCAACATCATACCTATCATTTTTTTAATTCAAACAATAAAAACATAAAAAGTTTCGAAAGTAAAATTCTACCGCTCAATTTTAAAATAAGACATAAATTTCTGGAGTTCTTTTTGGTATATGAATTTCTTGATTTTCGTAAAATAGAAAGTGAGACAACGGTAGGAAATATTATTGCTTTGATGACTTCTCAGACCTTACCATCCATTTGATAGGGAGAAGGAAACCTACTTCAACTGATATAGTTGAAGAGTAGGAGACTAATTTTTCAAAAGGGAATAAATATATAATACCTAAAATAATTTTTAAAATTTAATTTTGTATATTTTTCTTTTTAACTTATAATTTTACTACTAGTAGTTTTTTAATTAAATTTACATTCTTATTATTCTTTTAAAAATGATATTTTATTATTAGTTTGGCATGTATTTATAAACATTCACATTATACTTAAGTTATTTACTAGTTTGGAATTAAATTTTAAAAAAAATTAAATTAATCATTGAAATAATAAGCATTGAATAATTTAGTTTTAAATTGTCAAAATTACATTTTAATCTCTAAAGTTATCAACCATTGGATATTTGACTTTTGTAATTCTATAATTTTAAAATTTGAAATAACCATCATTTAAAATATTAACGACTAAATTGACTTTTTTTAATAATTTTAAATTTTAAAAAGAGAAAAAACGTTATACACGGTTTATGTAAAAAATTTTATACAATCATCAAATCATAATCTATTATGCATAATAAGTTTATTAATTTTTAAAATAATTATCTTAAATTAATACAAATTAAATTCTTTTAAAAATATCTCATCTTTTTTAAATAATTTGCTAAATTGATTATTTCTTTTGTTAGCAATATGTTTGCCACGAAATAGTTTCCTGCAAGTGTAAAGAATAATAACAAAATAACACTAGCCGAAGAAAGAAAAAGTAAAAATGCAATAAAAGGCAGAGATGGATCCTCATCTCATCTCATCTCCATCCAAAATCGACACACATCAAATTTTAATAAATGAAAAATGATTAAAAAAAGGAAATAGGAAGATTCTCCATCCCTTTATTGCTTCCTGCACCCTTGTTGCTTCCTGCACATCCCATTATTTGAAAAATAGGCAAACAGACAAATATACCCCTCACCATTAGAACTTAATCTAAGCTTCCTCTTTATTTTCTTATGTGTTGTGACACCTCCTCCTCCCCCTTCTTGTCGCCCCGCACCCCCACACCTCCATTGGCTTCTTGCATCTCTTATTCAACTTGTTTGTGCGTAGAAGAAGTCCACAAGATCACCTACTTCGACCATTTTTTCCAAGAGGTAAGTTGTATGACTTCGTCCTTTCCCCTTTTTTCTATTTTCTGTAACATTTCTAGATAACTTGATCCAAGTTGTGTTTGTTTGTATCTAGATCAAGCTATTCGTAATTGGGCAACCAATCGTCGTTTTCCTTCTTTTTTCCTATTTTCTGTAACATTTACAGATAGCTTGATCTAGATTGTGTTTGGTTGTATTCGAGTCAAGCTATCTGCAATTGGACAAGCAATCCAAAAATGTATTCCAGATTTCATGATCCATAATACACCAAATGCTACAAATCATGCAATCTAGAATACATTTCTGGATTGCTTCTGTAACATTTCCAAATAGCTTGATTTGGATTATGTTTGGTTGTATCCCAATCAAGCTATTTGTAATTGGACAAGGCAATCTGAAAATGTATTCTGGACTGCATGATTTGCAATACACCAAGTGCTATTGATCATGCAATCCGAAATACATTTCTAGATTGCTTCTATAACATTTTTGGATAGCTTGATTTGGATTGTGTTTGGTTGTATCTGGATCAAGCTATCTGTAATTGGACAAGGTAGTCTAAAATACATTTTGGATTGCTTTGTCCAATTACAGATAGCTTAAGTCAATCTGAATATTTGTTCCAGATTGACCGATCTATAAATTATTGTAATATTACAGATCAGTCAATTAGAAACACATTTCCAGAATGACTTACATTACTCCAGATCATTTGTTCCGTAATTATATTTAGGAAATTGATAGAGGAAATTGTTATTTAAAAAAAATATTTAGCAACCTATATTTGTAATTTTAATTGATATTTAGAAAATTATATTTGTTATGATAGGTTAATTGATATGTAAGATATTGTAATTGTTAGGGTAGGTTAATTATGTTGACGTTGATTCTAATTATAAATGTTTGATTCTAATTATAAATGTTAGAATGTCTCAGACTATCTTCACAATATTTATACTATCTTTAAAATATGTTAACTCCAACTATGATTATTGTATGTTCATCTTATCGTTTATACAGATATGTCACGTACAAGAGTTGGTGACCGCAGCCAACCTACTGCATCTATATGTAGCCGTGGAACATGTGCAGTTGTAGATGAGGAGCAAGAGATTTACCAAGGTCCTGAAGATGTTGCAGTTGACGATGTTGCACCTGAAAATGTTGTGTTCGGTGGTGGACCTGAGGACAAATCAGTCCTTGCTGAATATGCTGATCATGTGGATTGTAAACTGTGGGATGGCTTGGTATACCAATAACAACAATCTAATATTTATTTTTTTGTTAATTGATTCATATTTCATAATTAATTATGAAATATAAATTTTTGTAGGATATGATCGTCGAGAGTTAAAGCTAGTAGCACATAGAAGGAAGTTGAGGGATTTGGGCCCCTCATTAGGAGATTATGAGAGTGGTGCAGGATTTAAGGTTACTTCCATTGACAAAATGTAGTTATAAAATCACTGACGATGTTGCACCTGAAGATATTGTGTTTGGTGCTGGACCTGTGGACAAATCAATCTTTATTGAATGTTGATCACGTGGCTTGTAAACTGTGGGATGGCTTGGTATACTAATAACATCCATCTAATATTTAATTTTATGTTAATTGATTTATATTTCATAATTAATTATGAAATATAAATCTTTGTAGGATCGTAAAGAGTTAAAGCTAGTAGCACATGGAAGGAAGTTGAGGGATTTGAGCCCCGTATTAGGAGATCATGAGAGTGGTGTATGATTTAGGGTTACTTCCATTAACAGTATATAGTTATGAAACCAATGACAAAGGACCTTTATCTACTTTTGCTGAGAGGTGGCATCATAAGACCACCACCTTTCATTTGATCATAGAAGAGATAACAACAACACTTGATGATGTGTCATCATTGGTGCATATTCCTATTGTTGGTGGTTTTTATAGTTACTTGCATATGTATAAAGAGGTGGCTATTGCATTGTTGATTAAGCTTTTGGGAGTGGACAAGGAGGATGCATTTTCGGAGACTAAACAATGTAAAGGGGGACATCTTCGCCTATCTTGGTTATGAGTAGTTTATGCAGATAGTTTTAGGGACAAGCAGTGGGACCAAGCTACTAGAGTTTATTGGTTGCACTTAGTGACATGTTTAATTTTTTCTAACAAGAGTTCGACACAGGCCAACGTGTTTCGTCACCTTAATCAATGTGGAGGATATGCATGGGGTGCGTTGCACTTACATATTTGTATGAGCAATTGGGTGATGTAGGTTTTGCAAATAAAAACCAACTTAGGGGTTATGCAACTCTATTGTAGGTAATTGTTACTACCATGCTAACCTTAAATATAGGGAATTTAATACTTGGTAACCTTGTTCAAGTAAGTTCATCAAAGGTTGTATTTTCACTCTAGAACTTCTTTGAGATGAATGATATGCAGTCCTTACATTATATGCTTGTTTTATTGTAGTCACATTTCTTTCATTGTGCTCTTTGAATGTCAACATGATATTTCTTGGCTTTACCATACTCGTTGTCATATCAGCAAGCATTATCTTCTCTTCATTATTTAGTCGGCCAACATACAGATGACCAACCAATGACTCAGATAAATCATGATTATGCACCCCACAAATTAACTTCAGTATCCATCTGTCATCATCCTTCAATGGTCTTCCTCTTAGCTTCAGGAGACAGTCACACTTTCTAGTTCCACTCACAGCGGTTTGTTAGTCTTTTTTGTATTGCCTTTACTTCTCACCCTTTTCACAACCCAACACAACAAATGTCTTTCATCCAAGTTTCCCATTTGATGTATCTGACCTTAAAATGACAACAACAAAACCCATTTCAAATGCAACATCCCAAGTCCATTTCAATAATTCATCTCGAGAAGCAAAAACCTATATATAAAACATACAACATCAATATGCCAATGTACAATATTTTCAATGTATTACAAACAAAAAACAAACACAAAATAATTAGCTTTGTAGTTATGAATGCTTCGCTACAATCATAAACTTTTCTAGTCTCTTGTCCATAATGCATATGAATATTTTCATCTATTATGAAGTCATTGTCTGTGTCAACATCCATATCCACTTCATCTGACATCTTCCTCACATAATTGTTTTCCACATAAATATTTCAAAAGCAACAAAATTAGGTTATTGAACACAAATTATCCAACATATTTAAAATATTATAATAGTCCTGATTTGTAATTAATAACTAAAATTAATTAAAATACCCTTAACCAACCTTCCAGATATGGCAACCAGGAAGTGAAAACAATTATACTAAATTGACTAATTCGGAACTTCATAAGTCATAACAACTATTATGCATTACCTGATCAGCAAAATAATATAATTTCCAGATCAGACAATTCATAATTGTTGTTTTGAAGTTCTAAATTAGTTGATTCGGTAGAAACAATAACGAAAGCTGATATCGGATCAAACAATATGAAATTGTTATTACACAATTCTGGTTGATGGATTTGTACTAATTAGGAAATAAAAATAAATTTTGGATTAACAAATTCATATATGTATAATAACAAATATGGATTATCGGATACGAAATTATGTTATTTTTTCGGACCATGTAATCCATAATTTTTATTACACAATTATTGATTTATTGGTCTCAACTTATTAGGAAATAAAAAAATTTGGATCAACAAATCTAGATTTGTATAACAACAAATCCAACTTGTCGGATCTAGAATTATGTTATTTTTTTGGACCATTTAATCCGAAATTGTTATTACACAATTGCATACTTGTTGATTTAGACCAATCCTAAAACTTGGTTTTCTAAAAACCATTTAACCAAATAAGTTAATACGGTCATAGGTGGAACATCCTAAACTAACACAACAAATATAAACAAAACAATTAATAATATCACATGTAGGAACAATGACCATTTTTCCACTGTTCACGTAATTATATACCACAATGTCAAGCCAACAATGAAAATTTCCAGACTGTCACGCAAGCTATTTCACCCCATAACCAAATAAAATACGTATGCTGATGTAGCATCTTTCTATTGGCCACGTATTTCACTACAGGTGCCAGCGAAATACGTGGTCAAAGTGTCAGTGATTGGGCAGAATAGGGGCAGGACACGTGTCAGACCCCTAGTATTTTGCTAGGAGGGGGGTGAAATACGTGGAGTATTGACAAAAATTACACGTGTCAACTCCCTAGTATTTCACTGAGGGGCATAGCGAAATAGGTTCAGTATTTTGCTACCCAGCCCAGCGATGTAGGTCCTATATAACCACACCCCCCACCTTCATTTCTACATCACCATACATGTTCTCCTCATTCCAATGCTCTATTATTTTTCGTTTCAATTTTTTCAAAATGAGTGGTAGTAGAAATGGTTTGATCACCATTGTATATTATAATGGGATGAGATATTTTGGACCAAATGGTAAAGTCTTTGAAGGAGAAAGTAAAATGTTTCGTATGCCCTCAGGATGTAGTTATCATGATCTGATGAAAATGATTTACAAGAAGTTGAGATTACAATGGGGTCAATCTGTTTCTCGATTGACTGCTAGATGTGCATCAGGCAACCCGGTGTAGTGGGTTGCTGTGGATATTGTAGATGATGACGATGTAGCCTTAGTTACAGACGCGTGCACATCCGACAGAGGAGACCCCAGATTTATCAAATTGTATGCGAAATTAAACTGTGGTGGACAGTCAAGTAGTCAACATTTTGTCCCACCCATTTGCTCCATTGACATTAACAGAGAGCCGCTGGTGAATCCCGAAGATAGAGATGTATCTCCATCACTACCACCACCAACCCAACAAATGGATTTTGAAGATAGGGATATATCGCCCCCACCACCGCCACCAACTCAACCAATGGAGATTGAAATGGTGTCGGCCCAAGACCCAGCTTGGCTTATGGACAGTTCTGAGGAAGAGGTGGACGAAGGTCTTGTTCCAGACAGTGACTCATCAGATACAGACGTAGATGGTGATTTCGATTGTGCTATCTACCGCAGTGTGTCTTCCAATTCCTTCTCCGGGCATTGTCGAAATACAAGACCCGCCTCCGGTTCCAGGTATGGATGCACAACGATTTGTTAGTAGTGTTAAAATTATTGTGGGTTTAACAGAACAATGTGTTGAATGTCTCATTATACAGGAAAGGGCAATATACCATTTTGGTCTAACATAAGCCATTACATGAATATTAATAGGGCATACCCATATCAGGAGTTAGATGACATGCAAGGAGTGCAAATACCTAACTGGCAGATGAGTCAAGAGCTATATAAGGATTAAGTGTTTGAGAGCAAGTGGGATGTTCAAATAGCAATAAAACAATATTGTATGGCCGAGCATCGCACAACCGTAGTAGAAAAAAGTGATATGAAAAGGCTTTAATGGTTTGTGAAAATCATAATGACAGTTGTCCATGGAGGATGGGGGCATACCAAAAAAAGAGGTGACACTGAATGGGTTGTAGGCATATGGAACAACCAACACACATGTGTTAGTCAAAATCTTTCTCAAGATCACAAGCAGCTTGACTCAAATTTCATATGTTCGTTGATCTTACTTAGGTACTTAAAATAGCTTATATTGGACTCCAAATTTTGTTGTAAAATTTATTAATATATTATTGTTTGACGAAATGCAGAAATGATTAGGGAAGACCCCAGTGTTAAAATTGGGTTAATTTAGGAAAGAATAACAACAATTCTCGGATTTCATATATCATACAGGAAGCCATGGAAGGCAAAGTAAAATGCTATTGTGAAGGTTTTTGGGGATTGGGATGAGTCCTATGCGTTCCTACCAAGGTGGTTGGATTACATGTTAAATTTTGCTCAAGGGTATGCCTATAAGCTAGATTTGAACAACCATTTTATTGATGGGCAACTCGATAGAAGTGCTAAGGTCTTTAAGAGGGTGTTTTGGACATTTAAACAATGTTGTGATGCTTTTAATTACTACAAACCTGTTATCAGCATCAACAGTACCCATTTGTATGGGAAATATTGGGGAACATTGCTCATTGCAACATCAATTGACAACAACAATTATGTCTTCTCAATTGCATTTGCAGTTGTTTTCGATGAGAATATTGACAACTGGTCATGATTTTTGGCACTAATTCGGATTCATGTTACGCAGAAATAGGGAATTTGTCTTATTTCAGATCGGCAAGCGGGATACTGGCGACGGTTGTAACACCCTGAAATTTTAATTAACATAAGCTGGACGTTTCTTTTGTGTGTTATGATGATTAATTATATGCTTTATTTTATATTTGTTGTTTTGTGTGCTTTTGCCTTGGGGTGTGCATTTGGTGGGGTGTAAAGTCAACTTAGTTGGCTGAGGTTGCTGTGCATGCACGCAAAAAGGAGATGTCTTGTCAGCTGTGTTTATAAGCAGTAGTTTGGCACAGCAAAAGCGTGCTCTTCCTTTCTTCAATCTTTGCGTTTTCTCTCCGTTCTCTCTCTAAACTTACCCAGAAAACCTTTCGTTGTTTATCCCTCTATGTTACCTTCAACCCATGAGAACCACCGTAGCTACTACGGGATTTCGTCGTCGAGAAAGACCTCGTGGTCGGAGCAAAAGTTTAGGACAAACTGTCGTAAAGCTGTAGAACAAACTCCTTGGTAGGTAAGGGGAGTTTATCATATTTGATAACAACTTGGGTTAACATTGTTGAGGGCCAGAGAGTCCAGCCATGACGATGACTGCATGTCCCTGGTGTGTGTGTGGTTTTCCAAAAAAGCTATGTTTGTCTTTCTTGAATGGGACATGGTATGCTTTATGTTCGTTGGTTGGTGTTTTGTGTTGATGTTCTTGTGTGTTGTTTGATGGTGTTCTTGAGGGGGGAGTGGATGCTGTAAGAATTCCCCGTGCATGTGTGTGAAGTTGGCATTTGATGCTGAAAAACTCCCAAGACACTTTGTAGTAGTGTTTGTGGAGGTGCCAGATACCGCGATGGGTATGCTGAGTTGAGTGGTATACGTATCATGCAGGACGTGACTTAGTCCTTGTGGGCGGACGTCTATGTACCGGGTTCCTTACCTGGGGAGGTACTTTAGAGCTGTTGAGCTCAAGTTACTTATGAGAGAGAGAGAGCTACCAGGTTCCCTAACTCGAATGAGCTCGTGCCTTCTCGGGAAAAGAGTCATCGAGTTCCCTAACTCGGATGAGCTCATGCTTCATCGGGAAAAGAGCCATTGGGTCATCTACTCGGTTGAGTTTGTGTCCTTTCTTCTAGAACGACCGGGTTCCCTATACGTGGTCACCTCTTTAGAGCTGTTAAGCTTATTTCCTCTCCTTAAAGATACCGGGTTCCTCACCTGGGATGGGCTATTCTCTTTAGAATTACTAAGTTCAAACTTTCTCTTTGTAAGCTACCGGGTTTCCCTTACTCAGCTTTCCTTACCCGGATAACCTTGTGTAGACCGGTGATGTTAATACAATCCCGAGCCTCGCAGGCACTAACTGTTATAGTCGATTACATCGCTTATGTAATCGACTGCGTAGTGCTGAGTCCGTCCTTCGAATTTTATAGAGACCCACAGATCCCCTTGACCACCTTTGGCTAACCTTTACTGACCTTGTTAGACCTCTACCAATCTCTTTCGGCCCGGTCCGCTCTTGTCCACCTTTGCCTTCCCCTGTCCAACCTTGACCGATTTCTACCAACTTTGATCGACCTTGTCCGCCCTTGTCCGACCTTGTTCGGATTCTTACCTCTAAGTTGTCATAGCTAGGTGCCAACCCAGACACTTAATACTTCACACTGGCTCACTTGTTTGTGGTGTTTGTGAATGATGTGTAAGAGATGTATGTGTCTATATTGATAATAGTTGAGATCGGCCTATGTGATGGCTTGAGATGATGTATGCATTGATAACATGGGGGTGTATGACGATTATCCTATCCAGGACGAGTTATTCCTGACTGGGTCATACATTGATGGTGCCCATGATTATCGGATGCGAGTTGGCATGCATTGATACCATGGGGGGTGCATGGCAGTATTCTAGCCTAGACGAGTTGTTCCCTGGTCGGGTCATGCATTGATGGTGCCCATGGTTATCTGAATGCGGGTGGATATACATAGATACCCAAGAGAGTGTATGATGAGTATCCTATCGAGGACGAGTTGTTCCTGATTGGGTAATACATTGATGGTGTCGTGGTGGTAGGTTATGTATAAACACGTGAGATGCCTGGATCAGGTAGTGAACCTTGCAAGGACCACAGCCAGCGCATCGATGAGCCCATGTTGGGGCAGCCCGTGATTTTGATGGTATGTACATGGGGGTGCATGACATAATAACCTATCCAGGATGAGTTGTTCCTGACTGGGTCATGCATTGATGGTGCCCATGGGACATACGACATTTGCATGACAGAAATAAGATGATTGGTTGTAGGGTACCAGGCTACTGGGAGGCCACGTCTGTTAGGTACTCCTTCTGACACCCGGATGCTGATCACTACCGGGGGAGTGACCTGTGCATGATAGAGTGACTCTGACAAACTACTGCATCATCGAGACCATAAGAATAGGCTATTTCCGAGATGGTACCACATTGCATGCTGAGAGTTGAGTCAGGAGCATGCATCATACTAGATATTATAAATTGAGTTATGGAATGTTTGTGGATACCCGTGCATGTTAGTGCTTGATAGAATGATTGGATACTGTGATGATATGGTGATGCCTGGATTGTTTCCCTTAACTAATATTATTTATTGTTTGTTGTTTAATATGATGAACTCACCTTTGTTTTGTTGTACCTTGTGGTTTGGTACATGTGATGATCGCGAACCGAGTTCGTGTGAGCAGACGAGTAGCAATAGATGCTTTGGGAGATGACCATCTCTTGGTTGGAGACGTCGGGTGGCCGAGATGTCGATGGACTAGATCCCGGGCAGGAATTGTATTTTGCTAGATGCACCCCTTGTTTTAATGGATACACTCCAGTGTCTTGCTAATTACACCCCATTCATTTAATTTCTTAGTCCCTTTATAAAACACTTAATACATTTTAGATAGAGTTAATTGTACCTACAACTAAACCACATTTTATATATATGTATATATATGACTTGAGATGTCTCTTATGTATTTTATTCACGTGTTTACCTTATGACGATGTTATAATGACCCTGTGATAAATCCGGGTTCATATGACGGGGTATCACAAATGAGGGTGTATTTTGAAATTCGGATAAGAGGGGGTGTAGATAGCACCTTTTCAAAACCGTGATCGTATTGTATGTTAGTTTTATAAGAAGATCGGGTTAGTGCATGACCGGGGTATCGCCACGTAAGTGGTGTATATATTTAGCACTTTTGGGGAAAAGCGCTGTTGTATAGAAAGGGACTTGGACAAGGAAGGGAAAAACGGCCAGGTAACTATCTCGGCAAAGCTCGTATATGCCTTCTTCCTTGAGGTCCGAGTTGTGATCTCGGATAAGCTAGTATGATCTCTGATGAGCAATCGGGTAGTGATCTCGGTTGAGCTTAGATGAGCTCGGAGGAGCTCGTATTTAGTTAGCTTGTAAGAGCTACCGGGTATGGAGACCGAATGAGCTCGTAACCCTTTTTGATAAGGTTACCAGGTTAGGAACTCAGACAAGGTTGGAAGGGACCTTGGATTTGTGAAGTACCAAGGTAGGAACTTGGACTAGGTTGGATGAGGTTGGATTAGGTCGGATTAGGTCGGATGTGAATGGAACATTAGATGTACTATAGTATCATGGACGGGTACTTATGCAATCGATACATAAGTATTTATAAGCGATTAAAACAGTCAGTACTTGCTGTTTAACCCGGACTTAGCCTTTTTACACGTGTTGACCCTACATATTCACTTTACACAAGTGACACGTGTTGACTCTCTGGTGGTTGTTTTGACGCAGGAAGACTCTCATATTATTTTATGACGCGTGTTAACTTACAAGCTATATAAGATATGCACGAGTGAGATATTTCAGTAGTAACCTTATTTTCACCGTCTTTGCTAAAACACTTTCTCTCTCTTATTCCATATTGTTAGACTTTACTCCTTCAATGCTGGCCCAAGCCCATTTGAGGGGTTTAATATCCCAGACCTAATTTACCATTATAAATACTTTAGTTGAGTGTGAAATAAGGGAGGACAGAGACATAGAGCTGAAACGGCATAGACGTCGAGAAAGATTGAGTGTTGAGTGCGACTCTGCATTTTGAGAGCCTCAAGTGACATTCTTAAGTACCATTGTTGAACGAGTCTTTGTGCCTGCATATTTGAGAGTTCAGAGTGAAACACTTTGAGAGTTTGATTACCACCATTGTTGGAGAGGTTGAGTGAACCACCACCTTGGTGTGTTTTAATTCATTGTAATATTTCTCAATTATAGTGGATATTTGATTCTGGACAAGGTTCCATGAGTTTTTCCTTTCCAGATTCAGGGAAAGTTGTCTCACGTAAAACAAATTGCTTGTGTGATTCTCTCTCTCTTTCCCTTTTGTGCTTTTGATTACGTTTTCGCAGTTTTGATTTGAGGGTTGACGATAACCCACCTTTGTTTTTGAGGGTACGACCGTTGCGCCAATTTTACCCAACAGTGGTATCAGAGCTCAGTTCGACGGGTTTTGAAGGAGACAAGATGGAGACCAGCGGTATCACCCACGACGGAGATATGTTCAGGTTGACCGCAGACAACATTGTGTATTGGAGACCGATGATGGAGGATCACCTCTGTTGCAAAGATCTATTTGAGCCTATTACCCTTGCTGTGAAACCGACTAGCTAAAGCGACAAGGAATGGAAGATCCTGAGTTGAAAAGCGATTGCCACGATTAGGAAATATATTGATAAAAGCCTCTTTGAGCACGTGTCTGACTTCACGAACGCGTACAAATTGTGAAACAAGCTAGAGTCCATGATTCAGAAGAAGACTCCAAGGAACAAAGCACACCTGGTTCGCCTACTTGTGAAGATAGAATACAAGGACGGGATGAGCATGATTGAACACCTCAACACCTACAAAGGGATTATGAATCAGTTGACCAAAGCCGAGATGAAGATTGATGACGAGTTGCAAGCTTTGCTGTTATTGAGTTCATTGCTGGAAAAGCTGGGATACTCTGGTAGTGACATTGAGTAACTCGGCTCCTGATGGAAAATTGAAGATGGATGTTGTGACGAACAACCTCCTGAATAAAGAAGTCAGGAGAAGAGAATGGGGTGTAACCAGCACATCTAAGGCCAACGTTGCTGAGAATAGAAGAAATTCTGATTCTCGGAGTCATAGCAAGAGCAGGGGTCGAGGTGGACAAGATAGGTCCAGAGGCCAGTCAAGGCCAAAGCATGACTTGAAGTACTTCTACTGTGGGAAGGTAGGACACAAGAGACCAAACTGCCGAGCTCTACAGAATAATGAACAAAACGGCTGGTGAAGCCGGATCAGATTGTTCCCAAGAAGAGAAATGAAAGGAGCACCACGACTATGGCTGCTAACCCGAATGCCGAGATATTCCTCCTTAGTGAGGAAATGTTGAACATAGCCCATGATGATTGTACCTGGATTGTTGATTCTAGTGCCTCGTTCCAAGTCACCCCACATGAGGGATTCTTTTCTGCTTACAGGAAGGGAGATTATGGTGTCGTGAAGATGAGAAATCAGGTGACCAACAGGATTTTTGGTGTTGGTGATGTAACCCTGACCACAGATACAGGGTGCCGGGTTACGCTGAAAGATGTGAGGCATGTACCTGACATGCGCTTGAATTTGATCTCGATTGGAAAGTTAGATGATGTCAGGTTAGTGAACTACTTTGGAGAAAGTAGACGGAAGCTGACCAAGGGAAGCTTGGTTGTGGGCCGAGGCAAGAAAGAAGGCTCTTTGTATGTGATGCAAGGAAGGACAATTGGTGAAGAAACTAATGCCATCCGGGATGGACAGAACCTGGAGCTATGGCACAAGCACCTCGACCACATGAGCGAGAAAGGACTCCAGATTTTGGAGAAGAAAGAACTATTGACCAGGTTGAAGGGCCAAGTGTTGGAGAGTTACACATATTGCCTAGCTAGAAAGCAGCACCAGGTTTATTTTGTGAGATCGGATCAACCCAGGTGACGAAGGCAGATCCTAGACCTCGTCCGATTTAAGAAAACACCTCCCAAGACTCTGCAGTTGAATGGACTTGCTGAGAGGATGAACCAGACTATTGAAGAGAAGGTTTGGAGTATGCTATCCAATGTCGGATTGTCGAAAGCATACTAGGGAGAGGCCGTCAAGACAGTTGTTGATTTGATTGACCTTTCACCATCATGACCACTTGAAGGAGACATTCTGGAAGAAGTCTAGACAGATCGAAAAGTGACCTATGACCACCTGAACGTGTTCGGATGCCGAGCTTTTGTGCATGTGCCCTAAAGATGAAAGGGCGAAGCTCGATACAAAGACTAAGGAATGTATTTACCTCGATTCGCCGAAAACCGAGTTTGGGTTTCGAATTTGGGATCCGATTAACAAGAAGATAGTGAGAAGCCTAGATGTAGTCTTTCATGAAGATGACACAATTCGTGACATCTCGAAGCCCAAAGTTCGGGTTCCTGTCTGAGGTGAAGAATCCGTTCCTCTTGACTGAGCTGAAGCAGGGGGAGAAACCGAAAAAATTGAAGAGCATAATGTCCAGCAACATGCTGATGAGGACCGAAATACTGAGGTCCGAGTTGATGTAGAGGACCAGAATGAATCAAGTTCTTAAGCGGTTGAAGAAGAACAGCTGAGATACCCCACTAGAGACAAAAGACCTTCTATGAGGTACTCTTCTGATGAATACGCCATCATTGCTGAAGATGGTGAGCCTCCGAGTTATGATGAGGCCATGACGAGCTCAGACAAAGAAGAATGGCTGAAGGCAATGCAAGACGAGATGAATTCCTTGTATGAGAATCGGACTTATGAGTTGACTGAGTTGTCTAAAGGAATATGAGCTCTAAAGAACAAATGGGTGTACAAGATCAAACCTGAAGAGAACAGGCAGAAGCCGAGATACAAAGCCCGGATTGTAGTAAAGGGCTGTAATCAGAAGAAAGGTGTTGATTTTGAAGAGATCTTCTCTCCTATTGTGAAGATGACCTCGGTCCGGACTGTGTTAGCTATGTAAGCTTTGATGGACCTTGAGGTAGAACAGATGGACGTGAAGACCACATTCCTTCATGGTGAGTTCGAGGAGGAGATATATATATGGAGCAACCTGAAGGGTTCTGAGCTCCGAGTTGTGACAGCATGGTATGCTGGCTGAAGAAGAGTCTCTATGGCTTGAAACAAGCACCTCGGCAGTGGTACAAGAAATTTGAATCTTTCATGAATGACCACAAGTTTGTGAAGACTGAAGCCGACCATTGCGTATATGTGAAGGTATGAGACTGGTGATTTCCTGACTCTGTTGCTTTATGTTGATGATACGTTGATTGTAGGGCAAGACAAGATGAAGATTGCCAAATTGAAGAAGGCATTGAGCTCATGCTTCGTGATGAAGAACCTCGGCCTTGCAAAGTAGATTCTCGGAATCAAGATCATCCGGGATAGAAATAAGAAGCTACTGTGGCTAAGTCAAGAGAAATATGTTGAGAAGATTATGAAGATATTCAACATGGACAAGGCCAAAACAGTTAGCACCCCTTTGGCCGGACACTTGAAGCTGAATAAGAAGCAGTGTCCAAGGTCTGATGAAGATAGAGAAGAGATGTTGAAGATCCCGTACCAATCCGCCATCGGAAGCTTGATGTATGCAATGGTTTGTACTAGACCCGACCTGGTGTTTGCAGTTAGAATGGTGAGCTGGTTTCTTTCAGACCCCGACAGAGAGCACTGGGAAGCAGTGAAGTGGATCTTCAATGTAACTTCTTACGATACACTGAAGACAAGATTTGAGGTACAAGAGTCGTACAACATACGGACTCATCGAGGCGGTAAGAAATGATTGGTCTCGTTATCTGAACGAAATTGTCAATGTGGTGAGTTCACTGACTTCAGGTTCCCGTGTAGTCATGTTATTGCAGCATGCCAATCCACACACCACGACCCCAGACATTATGTAGACCCTGTATATAGTGCCACATATCCATGTCAAGTGTATTCACTGCAGTGGTTTCCAATTGGAAATGAGGACTTCATACCACCAACTGGACAACCCACCGTCATACCAGATGTGTCGCTGAGACGTCAAAGAGGAAGGCCAAGGAGTACACGCATATGCAATGAAATGGATCCCGTAAGGCTGTTGGTCTTATTAGGCGTAACTGCTCTTCACACATCCAGGATCAGTGATGTCCAATTTGTACTAAGTGATATTATGTTTGTAATAGGTATTAATATTTATTTCCATAGCACTAAGAAATGTTCTGTTTGTACTATATCCTGATAGTTATGTACTACATTTTGATTAATTAATAAACAATTACTAACCAAAATAAATAGAGTCCATAGTCCTGCATAATCCATCAAATAAAAATAAAAGTAAAGTCCACCGTAGTCCTGTGTAATACATCAAATAAAAATAAAACATACACCTGCTAAAAATAAAATCACTTATCGTCTCCATGGTCTGCATGATATCCCGCACAACGGCTCATATTATGCTCATATGGTGACAGATGACATCAAAACCGCACTCCCCTAATTGGATTTCGCCTAATCAAGCGGTCAGGGTGTGGAGAATGCATGAAGTGTGCCGAATGTGCCGTAGGAGTCGCCATAACCAAATCCAATTTTGGCGTCAGATCAGTGGGCCTATAACACTCTGCAAATGTGTCCAATCCGAGAGCAACATGTGAATTGGGCCCAGCTGCATACATGGGATATGATGGATATGCAAATCCAGGCTACGACATCGACGGCACCGGAAACCAGAGGGGATACTATGACGGTGGAAACACCTATTGTCCACTACTAGATGATCCAGGAGCATACTGTGGTGGTCACCAATACTGCTGAGATGGCCCCGAAGGGTACCCGGGTGCATAGAACATGCTAGTAGGACGAGGAGGAAGAGGTGGTACAATCACAGGTGTATCAGCAACTGGCGGAGTGGAGTGGTGAAGGGGTAACCCCTCGTGAGGCGAATGCCGATTATTACGAACCACTGTAGGAGGGGCCTCAGTCTGACATCGTATGGGTGGAGGTGCAAGATCTCCAAGATCTGTCAGTCTATCTAAATCATTGCATGCGGCGAGAAGTTGAACCGCCTTCTGGTAGACCTGAGTCATGTCGAATGCCCCCTGGGCCTCTGGTGCTGCCATGTGGACAACTATCTCAGCTCGATCAGTCTGTACATCAAGTATTATTAGTTAAGCGCAATATTAAGTTAAGATGAAAATATACGAAAATAACTAATATACGTACCACATGTGCATTTAACGTAGCTCTATGGGTCATCCAGTGACGGGTAACAGAGTAATACCACTGCATATACTCACTATTGACAGATAGGTACTCATCTCTCCGCATAGGATGAAGGTCATACAACACAAGGGAATCTCTGTCTACCCATTAGGCAATGAAGAAACCATGCCGCTCCTTCCAGTCCATGTCTATCTTCCCCGTAATACTTATCGTGAGCAGTTCACTACAATTTATATGATCCTGTGGGATAGGCTGGTCAAAACCAAACTGACGCAGAACTCAATCCGGCTGCTGGTATACCACAATCTCATAACAAATAAGGGGACAGACAGCCAACCATCTGCGAGCCATGTCAGCCGACGGTGGATTAACTATATCAACAAGGTCATAAGGCCTCCAATGTATGTCTCTCCTGCGCATGGCATCAATATAATGCCAATATCTGCGAATGTGTGTATATATGGTTTGTCGCATATCGTAAACATTAAACCTGTAACAACAAAATTTCAACATTAGCAACATATACTCCCAATAATGCCAAACCATGGAATAATAACATATAAGTTTGCAATACCTGTGTGCATATATCTCGTGCTCTATGACATCCTGATCTTCCACCCTAGGAAGGTTAGAAGAGATAGTCAAGAATCTGGTCCAACTCACAATTGCAATAACAACGCACATCCACCCATCTCACGACGTCCTACACATGTCGCCTTGCACAACTCCCTATACAAGGCTGCAAGAACCGCAGATCCCCGACTGAAGGTACCTGTGCGCTGGAAATCATCCAGATATAACAAGTATCGAGTAGGCACAAAGCTGGAGGCGGTGTCCACAAACAACATATTGCCTAAGATACGCAAGATCAATGCACGAGTGTATCTCATACATCCAACTTTTGTGCCAACGTGGACCACATAAACATTAAAATAGTCCCATAAATAGTGGAGGCCCAAGAAACCGCCGTGTAAATCCCGACTGGCAGCCGGCTCAACCCCTAAAAGGTCACCAATAATATCCTGAAAGTTATGTCATCTGTGGTGGCCCGAAACAACCTCACCATCCGTCAACAGCCCTAATAGATGATGTACATCCTCCAGGGTGATGGTAATCTCACCCATGGTCATATGGAATGTACGTGTCTCTGGGCGCCAACGCTCTTCAAGCGTTGAGACAAGGTGGTGGTCAATCTGAACTAAAAAATTATACCACGGTTACATATACATTACAATACAATCAAAACACCATAATAAAAGGTTATACAATATTGTATATGCTTACCTCGTGATTGCGTAGACGCGCAACGTGATAAAAACCAGCCTGTCTAAGCCATGGGTGGATCTCCTCAAGTATAGTTAGATGATCGTGTGTCCCGGCATGCCTAACATTAAGTACACGATCCCGCGCGGTCGGATCTCCTTGAAAATTTCACACATATGTGGATATATGTTTCTCCTGTGTCGGGAGAGTCCGTATGCATGGACCAGGGTCAATCACGCTCAATGGAGACCCAGGTGGTGGGGGCGGTGGGACATCTTTAGCGTGATCCATTAATCTATATCGAAAATTTTTCTTGCAAAATTAGCCATTATTTTTTAAAAATTATTTAAATATGCCTAACTTTTAGTTAATAAATAAAATAATTAACAACCAGTCCTAAATTAAATATGTCTAACCTAAATTAAATATCCTATAGGTTAATTAAAAAAAAATATGCCTAGCCTATGTTGATTAAAAAAATAATAATAATCAATCCAAAATTAAAAATTCCTAACCTAAATTAAATATTCTATAGGTTACTTAAAAAAAAAATTAATATCCTAATATAATAACATTGCCATTTTTAATTAAATATGCCTATCCTATATCCTATAACTTAACAATCATAAACTAACACTAAATATCCTGTAACCTAATGTTTTAAATCTCAAACCTAAATGTTCGTGTATTTTTTCAATTAAAAATATATAAATTTATTAATAGAAAATATATTAAATATAAAATAAAATTTATGGGGATACATTCTTTATAAACTATTAAATTTTATAAAAACACAAAATTTAATGCATTTATGTCAAATTATAATACACATTATACAAACTTTTGATGTAATTTTTGTAACATTTTATATTTTATTATGCATTAATATTATTAACTATTTTGTGTGTGTATATATATATATATATTATGAATTAAAATATAATAGATAAATACATTTTATAACATTATACAAAATTTATAAATTATAAAATTAGTATATGTGTAGGACACATGATACTAAGCTAGTTAAATATAATATTAAGGTAATCAAATTATTGAAATTATATTTATTGTAAAATAATATTTTTAATTATGATATGTGTATATTAAATGTATTATTTTTTAAATAATATTGTAAAATAATATATTTATTAAAATTAATATGTTTAATTATGATATATATATATTAAATTAAACACAATTAAGGTAATATTCTGATAATATAATATTTTTATAAATATTTAAATAAATTGGTATATTTCAAATTATATTTATTAACTATAATATATAATTAATTTTAATAGTATTACTATATATCATATTTATTAGATAAAATATTTTTATTGAACTTAATAAATATAATGCTCACACATATATTTTGATCGTACAACTTTCTAAATGAATCTATAATTAAAATTTAAGGATAAATATTTAACAATGTTAAGTTAAATAGATGAAATTCTAAAGAAAAAAAATTAAATAGATTAAATTGTGTATTTCAACATAAGGATAAGACAGTGTAATATTCATATATCTCAAGAGTTATATTAGGATATTAAATTTTCATAATAATATTGCCATTTTTAATTAAATATGACTATCTTGTATCTTATAACTTGACAATTATAAACTAACATTAAATATCCTCTAACTTAATGTTTTAAATCTCAAGCCTAAATACTATTTAAAAACTAAAACTATATAAATAATATTTTACAAAAATTAAAATACATAATACTAAATTACAAAAAATAAAAAAACAGAAAAAAAATACCTGTGTGCACACATTGGAGAGTGAGAGTGAGGGAGGAATGGGGATGGGGATGGGGACGGGTTTAAATAATGGGCGATGAGACGTATTTTGCTGGGGCCTGCAGCGAAATCATTCACGTGTGACACGTGTCCCCAACGACTCTTTTTTCTTTCCCGTTGCCACGGATTTCGCTGGGGGGCCAAGCGAAATACGTTGTGCCTGCCACGTGCCCTGCCGGTTTCTACCCGGCCAATAAAATGATGCCATATCAACACACATATTTCGGTGGGTTGTGGGGCGAAATAATCCGCGTGACAGTCTGGAAATTTTCATTGTTGGCGTGACATTGTGGTATATAATTACATGAACAGTGGCAAAATGGTCACTGTTCTTCACATGTGCAAGTGAACCTGGGCAACAAAAATGCTTACACAAAATGAATAAGTGAAGAAGACAATGTTTTAGGCATGGAGAAGTGAGGAACACAAGGTATGGGCAAGTGAGAAAGACAAGGTTACCATGACTATTTTGAAAAATTGGGAGGTGCAGGAAGCAAACAGGAAAAGTGCAAGGAAGCATAAGTCATCAAAAAATCATACATTTGGGCTTTAGGCCCGCCTCATTAGTTCGAGCGTGAGTCTTGGCTGTAGAAAAAGGAAAATGACTTTTGCTATATTCAAATTCTTGTTTTACTAAGTACACTCCTATTTGTTTTTCTTTAATTTTTATCATCATATATACCTTTTATACCCATAACATTTATCCATAACTGTTATTTTGGAATGTACTTTTTAGAATAATATTCGTTTTTACCTTTCCAAGGTATTTTCCATAATACAATTTATGTTTGATATTCTAGAAAATACTTTTTAAAATGTTGTTTTTGTGATCTTAAATGTAAAAAAATAAATTTGGGTTCTAAAAAGTATTTTCTGGTACTGTTTTGTGTTTTGAAGGGTACTTCTCATAATGTTTAAAAAACATTTAAAAATTTCAAGCAAACACTAAAATTCCTATATAAAGGGAAAATTGTACAATATTAAAGTAATTGAAATAAAAAAAACATATAATTGATATTAGATATTCAATTTATATGACTTTATGAGACACTCCGCTATAATAATTTGAACATATTTAAGATCTAATCATATATTTTTGTATATATAAAATGAAACATTAATAATTTTGTGTGAGTGGACAAAAACAAAACAATGGAGAAAAGTAGTTGAAAATGTAACATAAATATACTAACTACATTGAAGTTTAGAAATAAAAAATCCTAACACTAGTGCAAAAGACAAAGTAAGAGATGAATAAAGGAAGACTGGAATAAGAAATTGAAGGAGGATGAAGTGATTAAAAAAGAGGAGGATGCATTATTGATATGAAAGAGGAACTGTGTGAGAAAGGAAAAAAGGTTTGAGTGAAAAATTATTTAAATAATTTGATTTTTTTAAAAGTAATGGCTAATGTACTTAACAAAAAAAAAAAAGAAATGGATATCGACATAGTAATAACAAGGAAAAATTATAGACTAGACCCTTACTTTAATGAAAAATCATGTTTCTAATAATACATGAAAATCTCATGATTTTTTATCATTTAATCCCCTATTTTTTATAAGTTATTTTTTTTTCATATAGTCACATAAATATTTAATGAACTAAATAAATAAAATCATTAAAAACAAAATATATAGAAAAAATAAAACATTTAAAAAAATGAGAATTCAAATTAAAAAAATCATAATATTTGAAGACACCAAAATCATTAAAAATATTTAACATTACAGGAGAATAAAAAATAATTAACACTATCATTTTATTCCACGATTTTTATATACATCATCAGTTTATTGGACAATTTTGTTATTCCAAACAAACACCTCCACCTTAAGAATTTTAGGAAAAAAAAAAAAAAAAACTCAACCTTAGAAGGCACATTAAAGTTGCCAATTGCAAGGATTTCGTAATTCAGTTGAGATAGCTCGATCTCGCGAGCATGGCTTTGCGGTTTTTGATATCACAGGTAAGTTGTTGATTCATGTTCCTCAATCAAACAAGTCCTTTGTCAATTTTTCCCTTGGTTTTTTTTTGCTCCCGAAACCCTAATTTTGACCTTTTATTGGATTGGCGTCCGTTTTCTAGATTCTCTTTACTTTAATGGATAATGGGTCTAACGGGTTTCTTCTGGTTTTGATTCAGGATAATAAAATTTAAACCTTTCTACTATTTGGGGTGGGTGTTTGGGGGGGGGGGGGTGTATAGCAAATTATTGTCTGTGTTTTGAGAGTTTTTAGGAGCAGTGAAGAATGTATCCATATTGATTTCAGCTTGTTGTTGGGTTATATGGTCCTTTGTGTATGGAATTGTTTGCTTTGAGACTTATGAATGAAGATCCTGTGGATGGTTCGAGTATCACCTTTGAACATCTTTTTTTTAAACTTATTGTTCATCTTTTATTGTTTTGTTAGTGGTAGAGGTTTTGGTAATTATGATGAGGTCCTAGGTTTAAATCTCACCATTGTACATTTCAAAAACTAATAGAAACAGAGTGTAAGACGACACTAGGCAAGGATGAGAACAGGAACTTATGTTCGTTAAGCATGTTGTATGTATTATTGATTGTGGCTATTTTTTGCACAATCCTAGTTGACATGAACTTATATGATCTATATTTGGATTTCTTTAATGTTTCAGTTGCTTCTATAATTTATTTTTACAGGTTGCAAGACGACAGATTAAAAGTGTGTTTGCTACAAGCTATTTTTCTGTCAATAAGTTTGGAGATCGTGCAGGTATAAATCCCTTTCTGGACCATGCATTATTCTTACAGTTAACTCAATGTTATTTGCTTATACAAGAGACTGATTTTGCGTTTCTTAATGTAGCTTTATCTTTTTCTTAACTATGTTGTTTTGGGAATTAACATTCTAGAATTTGTTTTGTTGTGGTATTCTTTCATTTTTTGTCCCTTTTTTCCTTCTTGGGAGGTGTGGGTGGGCCAGTTTACTTGTGAATTTATTCATGCCTTTTTATTCCTTTTCAATATATGTTCAAATTCGTAGTACCTGGATATTATGTTCCATTTGGCACTTGGCTCTATTTTTTTT
>QARZ01039873.1:0-20953 GCA_013407115.1 Glycine latifolia | reverse complement strand
TTTAATATAAAATAAAACAAGTTGAATGATACTTGCATTGGTACAGTGGTGACAATAATGAAATTCTTGTTTGGGAAGCTGAGAGTTCAAAACTTGGAATTGGAAGGCTCCACCCATCACCGTTTACGGCAATGTCGATGTTGTCGCAATCCAAACCCCTCCGCAGCCGCACCTACCTGCTACACTTCACGCGGCGGCGCTGTCACTGCAACTCCCAAAACGACGCCGCATCGGCCGTGACCCAAGTAGTGGAACTTCTCCAACATCCACCGGACCATTGGGACCCTATGATATGATTGAATGGTTGTATAGAAGTAATTACATGTGTTTGGTGGGATTGGGAGGCTGAGAAACCTCAAATGTCGTGAGTAGTGAAAAAAATGCTTTAAATCATTTTTTCTCTCTTTATAAAATATTATTTAAATCACTTAGTTGTATAAAAGTAATTACATGCGTTTGATGGGATTGGGAGGCTGAGAGACCTCAAATGTCATAAATAGTGAAAAAAATGCTTTAAATAAAATCTTATTTAAATCACTTACATGGAAGATCAAAAGTGATGTCTTTTAATATTAGAAGGATTATAAATATATTTAAGTTTTAATTTTTTTTCACTCTAACGTCATTGGTCAAAACATAATAAATTATATACAAATGCAAATATATTTATTAAGATAACATTTTTAAATACACATTTATATAAATAAAAATGATAAAAAGACATGAATATAAATTATTTATTTATTATTGTTTATATATATATATATATATATATATATATAGTATTTTAAATATTTATATACATATCTGTTGACATATTTTTCTTTGAAAAATTAAAAAAATATACTAACAAATAAAATATTTTTAAAATATATATATTATAGACTTAGTACCTATCCAATATACATGCAGGTTATTACATAACAATAATACTTCTAACCACAAGGGATTAATCGAGTGAAATAAGATAGACTCTCACATTTAATAGATTGTACATTTGAAAATTATATTTAAAAATCAAAAAATAAAAACTCACAACCACCCCAAATTATATATTTGTAAATGTAAGTCATAAAAACTTATAATGGAACATTGGTTCAAGAAAACGTAATAATAAGTCCCTAAATAGAATTTAGTTATTAATAAGTCACAAGAAAGTTACCTATAGGTTAAGAGCATATATAAACTTTAGACTTTCTCATATTTTCCATTTTCATGAAGGCAACAAAAATATACATATAAGCTTGCCTCTCTTGGGCTTAGTAGGTTTATGACCTTAGTTGAGGTTTGTATAATCTACAATGGACATTTTATGTTAATGTAGACAACAAAGAGAAACAAATCATCAAGGAAGGGCCTATTAGTTTTACACCATAACATTTTAGGTTTAAATACTTTATATATATATATATATATATATATATATATATATATATATCTTATTTTGAGTTCTTTATAAATTTTTTTGTTGTTTTGAGTTTCTAATATATTTAAAAAATTGTTTCATAATCTTACATTTAACTAATGATGAGACAACATTTCAATGGATGACATTGGAAGAGTTGTTGAGATAATGACACATGATCACTTATCTTATCAAAATAACGCATAATAAAAATTTTAATATATCAAATACTAAGAATAATGAAAAAAATTATCAAGCACTCAAAATAAAAATAAAAAATATATATCATAAATCTCAAACATATTTAAGTCTACATTTTAATATAGAATTTGTGATTAAAATTATTTTGAATACACGCATATACCAATTATGTGCGCGTTTGGATATCACATTGTGATGGATCCAATAAAATCACATAAAATACGGTTTTTTTGTTTTTTTCACAGCCACAAGCATTCCAAACATAATGCTTCTCTATATTAGGGATTTGTACAGATTTAAGGCAAGAGATAGATAAACAAAATAAAGGAAGTATCAATTGTTTTTCTTTTAAGAGTTATATGTAGACTTATACAACTTTCGTTCTCAGAACCCGATCTGTAACTTCGTTCCGGTTTAGGACCAGAAAAGGTCAAAGTGAAGGACATGACAACCTGAAAAAACACTAAATATATACAATTTTATTTATAATTTCGATAATTTGAATAAAAAAGAAAAACTACTTCTTGCTTCAATTATGCTGGAGTTGAAACAATGTAGATATTTTTTTGACTGCAATCCAGATATTTTCATCACCAATTACTCAATTAGTAATGCAATGAATTTAAGATAACAATAATTGAGATAGGTAGGGATGAATCATTCATTTATAAAGTGAAGATATCTTTACTACCGAAAAAGAAAAAAGTGAGGACCACTTTTGTTCCCGTTATATGAATCGACTTCCCCACTTATTTCGTCCTTATGCATGCTCTCAGGATTCTCTTGCTCTTGCTTTTTAGTCGTTGTTGGTTTTATCAAGACTAGTAGTACAACATAGCCATATCCTCAAAAAACAAGTTTAGCTTACCAATATCAATATATATATATCAGCTTTCTTCCTTAGCTTTCATCACATTCAGTTTATTCCTTACGGTTTGGAATAATATAATGACAAGAATGTAGATTTTTTTAAAAATACATTATCTTTTATGTTCATTTCAAAATTTAAATAATTTGATAAAGTGGTCTAATGTAGAATATAACTTTTTTTAGATTTATATTTTTAGTCCTTAATCTAAATTATGATAGATCAAATTTCTTAAACTTTTTGTTTAATATCATTTTTAATTAGTATCTGGTGTAAAATAACAACATTAACTAATGATGTAACAACAACAATTTAGTGACTTGTCACATTGTCAAAAGAATATAACAAAATAACAACATATAATTTTTTTTGGATAAATTATATTTTAATCTCTCATCGGTTCATAATAGCTGATATATCATTTCAAACTTTTTGTTAATTAAAAAATTAAATATTGTTATCCCATCTTGTGGGTAAAATGCTTAAATCCACATTGAGGCTCTGAAGGGGGTCTTAGGGCCCAAATGAATGGGTCGACCTCTTAATCCAAAAATAATAAAATATTTAATAATCTGGTAATATTCAGTGATATGATATAAAAAAAGTACTTATGGTATTAAATAAAACTAAGGCAGTTCCTGTGCAGAGCACAGGCAAAGAACAATAAAAATCACAATAGTCATACTTTAACAGCAACAACAGAGAGAGATAAATAATAAAATATTGAAATAAATTATGTGTGGACACTGGCTAGTAAAATGGAGGCATCGGGTTTTAATAAAATTATTGACTGGGCCCAATAGGGGAGCTAATGAGTGAAAGTTATGAGTCAGATTTAAAATAATAAGGGAATGAGTCATTGAGAGTGCAATATGAGATTAAGTTGGATAAGTCTTAGGTCACACACACCCTCATTTGAGTGTAACCCCCTTTTGTATGCTTCCCATTCTCCTTTCTACAACTAATTGATATATATATATATATATATATATAACAGTACCTCCTTCCCCTTATGTATTTTGAATATGTTGTTTGCAATTATATGATGTTTAGGGTTAAATGAGATGTAATTTGGCCGGTGTTGGGAGGCTAAGAGACGTCAAATGTTGTAAGTAATGAAAAAAATGTTTTAAATCATTTTCTTTCTCTTTATAAAATCTTATTTAAATCACTTTGAAAATCAAAATTGATGTCTTTCGATATTAGAGGAATTAGAAATATATTTAAGCTTTATTTTTTTTTCACTCAAACATATTGGTCAAAACATGATAAATTATATACAAATGTAAATATATTTATTAAGATAACATTTTTAAAAACACATTTATATAAATAAAAATGATAAAAGATATGAATATAAATTATTTATTTATTTATTATTTTATATATATATATATTTATATATATATATATATATATTAGTTTATATATTTATACACATATCTGTTGACATATATTTTCTTTGTAAAATTAAAAAATATATTAACCAATAAAATATATATTTTTAAAAATATATTATAGACTTAGTACCTATCCAAGATACATACAGGTTATAATTACATTACAACAATACTTCTAACCCCAAGGAATTAATAGATTGTACATTTGAAAATTATATTTGAAAATCAAAAATAAAAACTCACAATCACCCCAAATTATAATTATAAATGTTAAAAGCCATAAAAACTTATAATGGAGCATTGGTTCATTAAAAAGCCAAAAGAAAAAGAAAACGTACGTAATAATAAGCCCCTAATTAAATAGAACCTAAAACCAACACAACAATATTCAAATACTGTCCTTATTGATAAGTCACAAGAAAGTTACCTATAAGTTAAGAGCATATATAAACTTTAGATTTTCTCATATTTTCCATTTTCATGAAGGCAACAAAAATATAAATATAAGCTTGCCTCTCATGGACTTAGTAGGTTATGACCTCAGATGAGGTTTGTATACTCTACAATGGTCATTTTTTGTTAATGTAGGCAACAAAGAGAAACAAATCATCAAGGAAGGACCTATTAGTTTTACATCATAATTTCACACATCATAACATTTTAGACTTAAATAACTTTTAAATCTGTTTTGAATTTTTATAAACTTTTTTGTTATTTTGAGTTTTTAATATATTAAAAAATTTGTTTCAAAATCTTATTCAACTAAATAACATCATTCCAATAAATAACATATATTGAAAGAGTTGTTGGGATGATGTAATGTAATCATTGATATAACAGTAGAAACATATAACAAAACTTTTAATATATTATAAACTCAAAATAATAATAATAATAATTATTAGGAACTCAATAAAAATCAGAAATTATATGTGTGTTTGGATATCACATAAATTGTGATGCGGTAAAATCACATAAAATACGGTTTTTTTTAAATCAACAAAGAAGTTGCTTCACAGCAACAAACATTCCAAACATACTTCTCTATATTAGTTATTTATACAGATTTAATGCAAGAGATAGATAAACAGTTAAAGGAAGTATCAATTTTTTTTTCTTTTTAAGAATTATATAGACTTAAAAGGTCAAAGTGAAGGACATGACAACCTGAAAAAACACTAAATATATACAATTTTATTTATAATTTCGATAATTTGAATAAAAAAGAAAAACTCTACTACTTCTTGCTTCAATTCTGCTGGAGGTGGCAACGTGTTTCAGAACGTAGATATTTTTTTGACTGCAATCTAGATATTTTCATCACCAATTACTGAATTAGTAATGCAATGAATTAAGATAACAATAATTGAGGTAGGTAGGGATGAATCATTCATTTATAAAGTGAAGATATCTTTACTACCGAAAAAGAAAAAGTGAAGACCACTTTTGTTCCCCGTTATATGAACCGATTTCCCCACTTATTTCGTCCTTATGCATGCTCTCAGTATTCTCTTGCTTTTTTAGTCGTTGTTGGTTTTCACAAGACTAGTACACCATAGATAGTCATATCCTCAAAAATTAAGTTTAGCTTACCGGCCAATATCAACATATATATCTCAGCTTTCTTCCTTAGCATTTTCTCCTTAGCTTTCATCACATTCAGTTTTTTCCTTACGGTTTGGAATAATATAGTGACAAGAAAATCACAGTTTTCGAGTTTCGATCATCCAATTCGAAAAACCAAAGGTTTGTTCGTTTATTTATAGCTTATATCGATCATTTTTAATTTGTTTAATATTGTCAGAAATTACACTCATAAAATGATGGGTATAAACCAAGTGCATTTCCACTCAGAAAAAAAAGGAAGTGCATTTCCGGATCCAATTTCAACTGTATGGCTTTACAAATATTAGAAAGTTAAAGAGAAAAAAAATTATATATATATATATATATATATATATATATATATATATATATATATCATAGTTTAAGCCACCATTTGTAAGCTCCTGACAATTCTTTTACACAATTCATTGTCCAATATATAGAATAAGTACTTATGCATACTTCATTATACAAGTAGATTTTCTTATCTTCTGCCTATTTTATTAGATTATTTTTGTAGATTTAGTTTAATTTTTGTCGTTAATAAAATGATATTAATAATTAATTACAATATTTTTCTTGTAATATAAATTAAATATATTTTCTCTAAAAAATAATCAATTTATTTTTAAATCCCGAATTTTTTTTATTTAATCCCTATACTTTTTTATAAAAATAATGTTATTTGTAGTTCGTCAGAATATATAAATAATCACCGATTAATAATACAATGAAGATAAGATGACAATTGAAATAGGAGAGAATAAACCTTCGTTTATAAAGAACTCCGAGAAAAAATATGAACAATTACATCCAATGACAACAATAAATTTCCCATAAATATTTTTAAGAAAAAAATAAAAAATGAAAGAAATAATTTTATCCATAAACTAAAATTTGTTTTTAACCTTTTACTTACATCATTTAAAAAATTATGTTTTGAAAAAGTTAATATGAAGCAACTTTTATAGGGCTATGCATGCATCAGCTGTCATAAAAACACAACATATATTACGACCCACAAAAAATCCTCAAAAAACATATTGTTACATGTACTACACTAATAGAGTAATATAGCTATACTTGCACTGTTGCACAAATTGTTTTGACTATCTTCCTGTACGTCTCCAATAAACTCGTTTGCGTCTGGATCAGGTATGTGACAGACTGGCAGCAAGGCAAGGCAAGGGAAGCCCTTTCTTATCCAAATTTATCAAAACTTAAAATTCACAATTATTTTTACAAAGAACCAAAAATTAAAAAAAAGGCGAAGGTACATGCACCACAAATATATTTAAGCCTGGCCTTAAAATTATCTTTACAGGATCACGAACAGTCACTTTTGATTATATTTCCTCGTTACTTTAGTCATCTCTCAGTATTCTTTGCTTCTTTACTCGCTGTTGGTTTTCTTAGACTAGTAGCACGCCATCCATGTCCTTAAATCATGTTTAGCATACCAACATATCTCAGCTTTCTTCCTTAATTAACATTTTCTCTTTTCTCACATTCAGTTTAATGCTTACCATTTGGAGTAGTGACAAGACAAATCACAACTCACAGTCATCCAATTCCAATAACAGAGGTTTGTTCCTTTCTTTATAGCTTACTATATTATATTGGCTCTTTTTTCATTTATTTAACATTTGAAGAAATTCCACTCATACAAAGATGGATATACAAAAGGGGGTTACACTCAAATAAGGGTGTATGTGACCTAAGATTTATCCAACTTAATCTCATATTGCACTCTCAATGACTCATTCCCTTATTATTTTAAACCTGACTCATAACTTTCACTCATTGGCCCCCTATTGGGCCCAGTCAATAGTTTTATTAGAACCATCCGGCCTCCACTTTACTAGCCATGTGTTCACACAATTTTTTTTATAAATATTTTACTAGTCAATAACCCGGGCACCGGTTGCTTCGCTACCCTCCGCAATTTATTTTAAATAAATTTAGTTTTCACCAAAAAGATGTATAGAATTGGCGCTTATTTTTTTCACCAAGCTCAAAAATACAAATTTTGAATCTTGTACTGGTGAAAGTTTTCGAAGCTTAGGTATGGAGTGCTAGTTGTAGTTTATGGAAAGTGAGGAAGTGAGGAAGAACAAGCAAGCTGAGAATGCATTTTTAGCCCAACACGTGGAAAATGAAGCTGGCAAAGCCTGTGAGGAGGACACGTCATTTATGAAGCTGAAAATGGCTAAGAAGGCGACACGTCATCAAAAAGATGTTGTTTTACTATAGTATAGATGATTCGTAAATTTTTTGTATTTGTAATATTATTGATAAACGATTATAAAAACCTTAATTTTGTAAAAAACTATTTTATAGAATCAAACAATAATTCTATAATAAAAGATAAATTAATTTTTATTAAGTTGTTTATCATAATTAATAAATTTGTTAACAAAAAGCCCAAATATTTTTAATG
This sequence comes from Glycine latifolia, assembly GCA_013407115.1. Classification (NCBI taxonomy): domain Eukaryota; kingdom Viridiplantae; phylum Streptophyta; class Magnoliopsida; order Fabales; family Fabaceae; genus Glycine; species Glycine latifolia. The sequence goes on along the minus strand of QARZ01039873.1, from coordinate 13,034 downwards.
TTGATTAAATTCAGTCATTGGCTTCATGAACATTATCGCATTATGTCAACTTGGAGATGAAAAAACCCAATATTATAAGACTGGCTAACGTGAAATATAAAAGTCAAACATTATAACATAAGTTAATAATGTTAATTGTAAAACATATGAAAATTAAATACATGTACTTAAGGAACAAAAACAGCAAAAGTTGTTTTTTTGATATTGTTGGCTTAAATAAATACACATGTATTCAATATGTGTACCAAAATATTATGTTGTGGGTAGGATCTCGAAACTTCATAATGAACTCATATGATATTATTGATAAAGTAATTTAAATAAATTAATTTTGATTATGTTAAACAAAGAATCAAACTATAATTTTCTAATAAATATATTAACTAAGTGTTATTATGTTAGTTATCGTAACAATTGAATTTTAAAAAAAGAGTTTAAAAATTTCAAATCTTGATTAAATTTAAATAATAAAACTATAAATTTTTTTATTTTTAAAAAATGTGACCATTTTATTTTACTATTATTCACACATAATTTTAAACAATGAAAATTTAAAACAAATAATATATTTAATAAAAATAAATATTGTTGATTGTTTGATATATAAATGTGTTAAATACTTTTTTTAAATAATATTTCCCTGTAACACTTCACTCATGATGGCATAAAGAATAATTATTTTCCGTAAATGATAATTGTAATTTCTACCATAAAAAATCTCATTCAAAACTAATTTACATTATGATATATTGAATAAATAATTTAAAACTTGATTGTAACAAAAGTATTTTGACAAATTAATTTTAATTATTATCTCTATCATAATTTAAAATAAATTTATTTATAATATTATTGATAAAGTAATTTAAATTAATTAATTTTGGTTATCTTATAATAAAGAATCAAACTATTATTTTTTAATAAATATATTAACTAAATATTAATATGTTGGAGATCGTAACAACTGAATTAAATAAAAAGAATTTAAAATTTTCAAACATTTAGTAAATTTTTTTAAAAACTCTAAATATTTTTATTTTGAAAAAATGCGACCATTTAATTTACTATTATTTACTCATAATTTTATATGATGAAAATTTAAAAACAACTAATATATTTATTTTTAAATAAATATTGTTGATTTTTTGATATGTAACTGTCTAAAATAATTTATTTAATTTTTTTCCCATAACGGTTCACTTATGATGATGCAAAGAATAATTATTTATCGTAAATGATAATTGTAGTTTTTATAATAAAAAAATAACATTAAAACTAATTTACATTATGATATATTAAGTATGTAATTTAAAACTTTCATCTAACAAAAATCATTTTTACAAATTAAATATGATTTTTATCTCTATCATAACTCAAAATATATTTAATTATGCTATCATTGATAAAGTAATTTCAATTAATTAACTTTGTTTGTCTTATAACAAAGAGTTAAACTATTATTTTGTAATAGATATATTAACTAAATGTTATCATGCTGGCTATCACAAGAATTGAATTAAATAAAATAAATAAAAATTATAAAATCTTGAATAAATGTAAATAGTAAAACTCTAAATATTTATATTTTTTTTAAATGCCATCACTTTATTTTACTGTTATTTATCGATTATTTTTTACAATGAGAATTTAAACATAAATAATATATTTAAGAAAGTTAAATATTGTTGATTGTATCATATGTAACTATGTTAAATACTTTTTTAAAATTGACTTTTTTCTTGTAACGGTTTACCCATGATAGCCTAGAGTAACATTATTTCCCGTAAATGATTAACACAATTTCTATCATAAACAATGAAATTAAAACTAAATTACATTATGTTATAGTGAATAAGTAATTTAAAACTTTTTTGTAACAAAAATTATTTTTATAAATTAATATTTATTTTTATCTCTATTATGATATGCAATAATATTTTTATTTATAATATTATTAATAAAGTAATTTAAATTAATTATATTTGGTTATCTTATAACAAAGAATCAAACTATTATTTTCTAATAAATATATTAACTGAATATTATTATGTTGGTTATCCTAATATAAGAATTAAATAAAAAGATTTAAAAAATTCCAAATATTTCATAAATATAAATAATAAAGCTATAAATTTTTTTATTTTTTTAAAATGTCAACACTTTATTTAACAAATGTTGATTAAATTTAAGTAATAAAACTATAAATTAAAACTAATTTACATTTTAGAAGATGGTTTTATGTTAATTTTTTTACAAATTATCTTAGTGATCTGGCATAGTCTCTTTAAAAACTAAACCATGAATAATAAACAATAAAATTATAATGAATGAAGTAACTCAGTCTGACTATATTCATATTGGTAATTGTAAGGATTTAAAAATTAGGATCCTAAATACAATTAAATGAAAATATATTAAAAATTATTTATCCAATGGATTTGGTGTGATTAAAATACTAACTATTATAATGTATTTATTTTTCCTATTAAATTCTATATCATAAATTAAAATATACAACATAAAAAGTAAGAAATAAACTCTCTTCACTTTTTAATCAGATATTTATCAAATTTCATTATTTTATGTTTTAGATGTGTATATCACATAGTACTGCCAAATCGAATTATTATTTTCTAATAGTGTTAGATTATTAACATAAAAATGTCATGTGTGAAGCTATTTTTTAATCTTTATTTATATATATATATATATATGATTTTTTTAATTGTTTCTATTTTTTAATTTTTACTTCTATCATAATTAAAAATAAATTCATTTATGATATTATTGATAAAGTAATTTAAATTAATTAACTTTGGTTGTCTTATAACAAAGAATCAAATTATTATTTTCTAATAAATATATTAACTAAATGTTATTATGTTCGTTAACGTAACAACTGAATTAAATAAAAAGAGTTTAAAAATTTCAAATATTGATTAAATTTAAATAATAAAACTATAAATATTTTTATTTTTTAAAAATGTCACAATTTCATTTTACTGTTATTCACACATTATTTTAAATGATGAAAATTTAAAACAAATAATATATTTTTAAAAAAAATATATTGTTGATTGTTTCATATGTAACTGTGTTTAATATTTTTTTTAATAATATTTCCCCGTAATGATTTACTAATGATGACATAGAGAATAATTATTTCCCGTAAATGATGGCATATGCACGGGTTGCTATGCTATATTTTTTAAAATTAATTTAAATTTTTATAGATAAAGTAATTAAATTAATTTTGATTATCTTATAACAAAGAATCAAAGTATAATTTTCTAATAAATATATTAACTAAATGTTATTACACTTTAACGCTAGTTATCATAAGAATTGAATTAAATTAAAAATTTAAAAATTCAAAATCTTGATTAAACCACAATAATAAAACTATAAATATATTTTTTTTAAATGTCGCCACTATTTTTTTACTATCATTTACAAATTATTTGATATGAATTAAATTATAAAACAAATAATATATCCAAGAAAAATAAATATTGTTGATTGTTTGATATGTAACTATGTTAAATATTTTTTTAAAATAAGACTTTTTTCCCATAACGGTTCACCCATGATGGTCCAGAGAATAATTATTTTCGATAAATGATAATTGTAGTTGATATCATAAAAAAATGAAATTAAAACTAATTTTCATTATGATATGATGAGTAAATAATTAAAATTTTGGTTATGATTTATGAATAATCAAATATAGTAAGACTTCATAATGTGAAATATATAGTTCTCAAAAGTTGTAAGATAAGTTAATTATTTTAGTTACAAAACATAGCATGATCATATAGATGTAGTTAACAAAAAAGAAATAAAGCTAGGGTTGAGGCTTTGGTGTCGTTAAATTTAGAAAGTTGTATAACCCATGAACCAAATTACAATGTTATTTGTCAAATCACGAAATTTCATGATAAATTCGAAATTTTATTTCACTATTATTTATCCATATTTTATATGATGAAAATTTTAAAACAAATAATATATTCAATAAAAATAAATTTTGTTAATTGTTTTATATATAATTATGTTAAATATGTTATTTAGAAAAACTTTTCCCTCATAACGGTTTACGCATGATAGCCTAGAGAATAACTTGTAGTTTCTATCATAAAAAAATGAAATTAAAACTAATTTATATTATGATATAGTGAGTATGTCATTCAAAACTTTATTGTAACAAATTTTTTTTTACAAATTTTTTTTAATTTTTATCTCTATCATAACTAAAAATATTTTTATTTATGATATTATTGATAAAGTAATTTAAATTAATTAAGTTTGGTTGTTTTGTAACAAAGAATCAAACTATTATTTTTCAATAAATTTATTAACTAAATATCATTATATTGATTATCATAACAATTGAATTTAATAAAAAGAGTTTAAATGGAACAATTATGCATACATTGACTGCTTTAGTATGCTATTAATTTTTGTAAGACATATATTGAACTTATACCGTTAACTTTTTAAAGACATACATTGAACTACAACGACACTAGAAAAAGGAAGCCATTTCCACATCTTTTAGTTTTGGTAATTGGTTTAGCATTCTTTGAACCCTTGTTAAGCTTTTTCTTCAAATCCTTCTTTAATAAATTATTTTCTAACTAAACTACTTATTAAAAATATAATTTTATTGTTGTATCGAAACAAATAAATATTTACTAATCTTATTAATTATAGTAAGAATTGAGGTTAATTTCAATTATATTAACTAAATTATTTTCTAACAAATATATTAACCAAACATTATTTCAAGTAAAAAAAAAGTCTCTCCTAAAAGTAATTTAATCCCTGCACAGAACATAAGTTATTTTTTTAGAGGACAACATAAGTTAATTAAGCATAAAAAACATCTTAACTTAATTTCAATTTTAAATACTATGTTAAATCTTGCTCATAAATAATAAATTTATACAATAAATATAAAAATAACAATATTTAAGAAATAAATTATATAATTTAGTATTTATATATTTTATATCTCTTTTGTATTTCATCTCTTCATCCTATTTTTTATCATATTTTTTTGCCGCATCACAATTTTTTATATTTTATTTTAATACTTATATTATTTAATATACTAAAATAATACTATGTTATTAATTTTAATATAATATAGGTGATGCTATCAAAGAATGGAAAAAGGGAAGATGAAATTGATTATATATATATATATATACATTTATTTTATAAAATATTAAAAATTAAATGATACATTTATTAATTAAATATTTTTTATTGTAAAAATTTTAAACATTATTGCATGAGTTAATTGTACTTTTGGTCTTCCACCATTGTGAAAATTTTAACTGATATTTAAATACAATCTCAATTACTATTTTAATTAAATAAATAAATAATAAAGATAAGAATTGAAATTTTATTTCAAAAATCTATTTTTGTCTCATGCAAATCCTTGCTAAGCCAATTGTTAAAACTTCAATTTCGATTGAAGAATAATACTAAAGATACCTAAGAAATGTCACGTGAGTTTTGTACTTTGTGAAATATACTTAATTATGCACATAGACAAAGGTTAGTTTGTGATCATTATCAACAAATTGGAGTATGTTAGATCTATTTCATTGTTTTATTGCCTTTACTTTCCCTAAGGTCCATGCCTTCGGGGTCTCATCCAATGTCTGATCTCTTGGCACCTAAATACAACAACATATTGCATAGCTAGCTGTATATAAAGAATACTCTAAAAAAAATACTCTCCATTTTTTAGGTATCTTTAGTATTATTCTTCAAGGGATTGAGAGGATTCAGAAGAAACATTTTAATTCTATCCATTTCTGTTTTGCTCAAGGGATTGAGAGGATTCAGAAGAACAAAACATATCAAACCAGAAATCTATTAGTAAAGGTTAAGAAACATTTTAATTCTACTGATTTCTGTTTTGCCCACAAGATTTTGAAAGCATTCCTAAAATTGAATTACTAAACAAATCATATAAAATAATTGATGGTGATAAGGCATCATCAACAACAACCAAGCATTTCCCCAACAGGTAAGGTTAATCCTTGTTAATGATATCAACTATAAATTTTACTCTACCTCTAACGATAGAGGCTACTCTCCATTTAATCTTTTCTCCTAAATCAGGCTTTCACCGGACTTCACCTAACGCAAGATTCTACAACTTTTTCTATGATAGGCACCAGCAATTGTCATAAATTAATTTGTATCTTCCACAAGCCAATTTTCCTATCATCACAATTTGTCTGTAATTGTGATTTGAACTCAGCATTACTCCTACTCCAACCATTCTTCTTTTCCACGTTAAAATATAAAATAGGAAAAAGCTAAGTTAATTTATTAATTTATTTCCTTAAAAGTGAAAGAATAGCAAAGAACAAATAAAGACTATATATATGAGTTTACCAATACAAAATTAATCGAATACAAAATTAACAGCAGAATAAAAGTTTTTCAGATGAAAGATCAGATAAGACTACATATATGAGTTTACCTTGTGCAACAGCAAAGAAGACAAATAAAGAATCGAAGCAAAGGAAGTTAATCCGATCAAATCTGAGAGCTGAAACAATAGAAGAAAAACAAAAGAGCTTCAAGTAAAGAGGTTGGAGAATTGAAGTGATGCAATAAGAAAAAGAATACTCCGAATGGTGACATTGAAGGCTGGATCGTAAGTGAGATAAAGAAATAACTGAGAGCACAAGAAGCAGATATACCTATAGTCCATCTTCCAACAACTGCCCTCAAAAAGCAAGCAATACCCAATACACCAAAAACCCACCTCAACTGCTATATCTATATATATATAACAACAAGCTCCCGCATCATCAATCCAAATCTAAAAAAAGAGCCACACAATATACCTAGCTTACTTCCAAATTCCAACAAACATTACTAAACCTGGCAGAAAGGGAAAAAAAATATAAAATACTACTACGCACACTGAATGAAATCGAGTAATAGCATCTTTAATGCAAAAAGGGGACACAATACACATGCAAAGAATATAAGAAAAATGGAGCAAAAATGCTATACTATGAATTTCTTGCAACAGGCAGCAGGAACTCCACTCAGTTACAGGGCTGTAGTGTTGCCTATTTTCCACTACTGATAACTATACTTTGTCCTGGTTTATTATGCTTTTAAAAACTATGACATAACTAACATCATATCTTCCTGTCAAACTTGCCTAACTGCTCTGACTTAATTATACTTATACCCAAAATTAAAATTTGCCAAGTCTAGTTGAAAGAACATTCAGGATACACCACCGCAACTTCAAAATTAATTATATAGAATATATAAAAAATAGGTAAACAATAGCTGGTTGATCAAAGTACACATGACCCAAAACATATAGGTATTTTGTTAAAAAAATGTAGTAGTAAATATCAAAATCAGATCTTTAATTAAATAGAATCCAACATTAGCGAAGTGAAATGAACCTCGTGGTCTCTTCTTTAGCAGCCATGGATCTCCTCGTTTTCTACAGTAGCACCTCGTGGTACAGCAACACAATCTCTCATTTATCAGCGAGCATTTGGATTTGCATGGATTGATCTGCAAGAGTCAAGAATCAGTGAGTTGCGATTTGGGACAAATAATGATAGACTGTGCTTGTGATGCGTAGAAAAAAGTGTAGAAGAGGAGAGACAGAGAAGGAATCGTAGAAGAGGATATTTGAGAGAGAGAGAGATTGAGTTTGAAATTTGAATTTCAAATTGGAAAGATTTTGAGGAGGGTATTTTGAATTTTAGAAGAGGAGCGTATTTAGGAGCTTTAAGAAAAAGCGGAAACGTGCAGAGAAGGAAGAAGCTGAGACAGTTTGGTATGTTGACACGTAATTACCGAAACTGAAACTTACTGTGAGATGGACAGCTGTACTCCGAAGCTGAGAGTGTGTATTAGCGTGACAGGTGTCCAAAAAAATGTTCTTTTATTAACGTAGATAGAATAGATATATAGATTAGTAATGCAATGAAGTTAAGAATAATTGAGATAGTTAGGGATGAATCATTCTTTTATGAAGTGAAGATATCTTTACAACCGAAAAAGAAAAAAAGTGAGGACCACTTTTGTTCCCAGTTATATGAACCCACTTTCGCACTTATATTTCGTCCTTATGCATGCTCTCAGGATTCTCTTGCTTTTTTAGTCGTTGTTGATTTTCTCAAGACTACTAGTACACCATAGCCATATCCTCAAAAATTAAGTTTAGCTTACCAATATCAACATATATATCTTAGCTTTCTTCCTTAGCATTTTCTCCTTAGCTTTCATCACATTCAGTTTATTCCTTGTGCATGAAAAGGAAGCAGTCTCACCAATGATATCAGAATTAGATGCTTATCTTGAGAAAAATACTTATATTCCTAATAATGGAAACTCCTCTTTTAGTGCCTTGGAGTGGTGGAGGAATAACAACTTCAAATATAAGATTTTATCAAAGATGATAAGAGATATACTAATTGTTTGGATTCGTCATAATTACAATTTGAAGAGAAAAACAAAGATATACAAATTTTATTTTTAATTGACTCTTTTATAATATATTTATTTTTCTAATAACATTTTTTTTATTATGAAGGTGGGTGATCAATTGTTTGAAGAAATCACCTTAAAATCTCATAAATGATTATGACTTATTTGGAAATATAAGTAAGATATTAGGACATTTTTAGTTTAAAAAATGTTTCTTTTACTTTGCTAAATAATTTAACGTATTTTTAAAATTAATTATATTCTAATAACATTTTTTCTCTCAAAATGAAGGTGGATGAACAACTTCCAGAGATTACATTACGGATTTGATGATATGTTGGCTCATTGCTTCATGTTTGGGAGATGATCCAAGAATTAAAAAAATTCTTCTTCTTTATAGTTAACTTGTCTGGTTCTTATTTCTTGTTTATTTTAATATTTGACATTTAGATTAGATTATCGAATAGAACTTATGGTATTTTACTTATCTTGCCTATTTTGTTTACAATATTTTGTTTAATACTTAAAGTGTTCCGATTATTATTGTTAATTGGGTTATTGTGATTAGTGAATTTTTATCTCATATTACAGTGCTCTAATTAATTTTAACTTTTTGTTCATGCACAAATTAAAAAGGAAAGAATGTGTCTTTCTTTATATCAAATTAAAAAAAGTATTATGCGAATTTTCGAAGTTTCACGATATAGTCATTAGATTTCCCTTAATATATAATATTTATTGTAAAAATAGGTTTTTTAATAGGCTCGTAGGCCAAGTCAGATTTTAAATAAGCCAGACCAAGCCTAAAAAAATGCGTATGACAGATAAATAGGTTATGCCAGATTTTATATTTTTAAATTAAGTTAAAGTTAAGTCTAACTAAGTCTGACCTATTTTCACTTCTAGTTGTAAGTAATGAAAAAAATGTTTTAAATCATTTTCTTTCTCTTTATAAAATTTTATTTAAATCACTTCGAAGATCAAAAGTGGTGTATTTCAATATTAGAAGAATTAGAAATATATTTAAGCTTTTTTTTTTCTCTCACTCAAACGTCATTGGTTAAAACATGATAAATTATATACAAATGTAAATATATTTATTAAGATAACATTTTTAAATACACATTTATATAAATAAAAATGATAAAGATATGAATATAAATTATTTATTTATTATTATTTATATATATAGTAGTTTAAACATTTATACACATATTGACACATTTTTCTTTGTAAAATTAAAAAATATATTACCAAAAAAAATATATATTTTCAAAAAATATATTACAGAATTAGTACCTATTCAAGATATACATACAGGTTATTACATTACAACAATACTTCTAACCACAAGGAATTAATAGATTGTACGTTTGAAAATTATATTTAAAAATCAAAAAATGAAAACTCACAATCACCTCAAATTATATTTATAAATGTAAAAGCCATAAAAACTTATAATGGAGCATTGGTTCATTAAAAAGGCAAAAGAAAATGAAAACGTAATATAATAAGCCCCTAAATAGAACCTAAAACCAACACAATAAGATTCAAATACTGTCCTTATTAATAAGTCACAAGAAAGTTACATATAAGTTAGAAGCATATATAAACTTTAGTTTTTCTCATATTTTCCATTTTCATGAAGGCAACAAAAATATACAGATAAGCTTGCTCTCATGGGCTTAGTAGGTTATGACCTCAGATGAGGTTTGTATACTCTACAATGACCAATTTTTTTGTTAATGTAGGCAACCAAGAGAAACAAATCATCAAGGAAGGGCCTATTAGTTTTACACCATTATTTCACTGGTAAAATTTTAGGTTTAAATAACTTAAATTTTATATGTATGTATATATATATATATATATATATATGTATGTATATATATATATATTTGTTTTGAATTTTTTATAAATTTTTTGTCGTTTTGATTTTTTAACATATTACAAATTTTGTTTTGAAATCTTATTAGTTAAATAATGATGTAACATTATCTCAATAAAATGACATATATTGAACGAGTTGTTGAGATGATGCTATATGATCATTTATTTATCTTATGTAGAGATGTATAATAAAACTTAATTTTAATATATCATATATTTGAAATAATGAAAAAAAATTATTAGGAACTGTGATGGATTCAATAAAACCACATAAAATACTGTCCTTTTTTAAATCAAACAAAGAAGTTGCTTCACAGCCACAAGCATTAATGCAAGAGATAGATAAACAGAATAAAGGAAGTATCATTTTTTCTTTCTTTTTAAGAATTATATATAGACTTATATAACTTTCGTTCTCAGAACCCGGTATGTAACCTCGTTCCGGTTTAGGACCAGAAAAGGTCAACGTGAAGGACATGACAACCTGAAAAAACGCTCAATATATACAATTTTATTTATAATTTCGATAATTGGAATAAAAAAGAAAGACTACATCTTGCTTCAATTCTGCTGGAGGTGGCAACGTGTTTCACAATGTAGATATTTTTTTACTGCAATCTAGATATTTTCATCACCAATTAGTAATGCAATGAAGTTAAGATAAGAATAATTGAGATAGGTAGGGATGAATCATTCTTTTATAAAGTGAAGATATCTTTACTACCGAAAAAGAAAAAAAGTGAGGACAACTTTTATTCCCCGTTATATGACTAGCAGTATTCTCTCCTTATTTCGTCCTTATGCATGCTCTCAGTATTCTCTTGCTTTTTTAGTCGTTTGGTTTTCTCAAGACTAGCAGTACACCATAGCCATATCCTCAAAAATTAAGTTTAGCTTACCAATATCAACATATATATCTCAGCTTTCTTCCTTAGCTTTCATCACATTCAGTTTATTCCTTACGGTTTGGAATACAATATTAATAGTGACAAGAAAATCACAGTTTTCGAGTTTCGATCTTCCAATTCGAAGAACCAAAGGTTTGTTTGTTTATTTATAGCTTATATCGGTCATTTTTAATTTGTTAAGTATAAGATTGTAAGAAATTACACTCATACAATGATGGGTATAAACCAAGTGCATTTCCACTCAGAAAAAAAAAACGCAGTGCATTTCCGATCCAATTTCAACTTTATGGCTTTACAAATATTAGAAAGTTAAACAATATATATATATCATAGTTTAAGCCACCATTTGTAAGCTCCTTAACAATTCTTTTACAGAATTCATGCCCAATATATATAGAATAAGTACTTATGCATACTTCATTATACAAGTAGATCTTCTTATCTTCTGCCTATTTTATTGAATTATTTTTGTAGATTTAGTTTAATTTTTGTCGTTAATAAAATGATATTAATAATTAGTTACAATATTTTTCTTGTAATATAAATTAAATATATTTTCTCTAAAACATAATCAATTTATTTTTAAATCCCCAAATTTTTTTATTTAATCCCTATACTTTTTTTTTATAAAAATAATGTTATTTGTAGTTCATCAGAATATATAGATAATCACCGATTAATAATACAATGAAGATAAGGTGACAATTGAGATAAGAGGGAATAAACCTTTCGTTTATAAAGAACTCCGAGAAAAAATATGAACAATTACATCCAATGCCAACAATAAATTTCCCATAAATATTTTTAAGAAAAAATAAGAAATAAAAGGAATAAATTTATCCATAAACTGCTTTTAACCTTTTACTTACATCATTTAAAAAATTATGTTTTGAAAAAATTAATATGAAACAACTTTTATAAATTTTTTATGCATAAATTAATTTTATTTAAAGTAGTTGATTTTTTTTCATTAGAAATATTTATAAAGAAAGTTATCCAAGCACAACCAAAGTTAGTGTGTTTGGTTGTGAAAAGAAAAATTTAAAATTATGTGTGGCTCTCATATTTTTTTCTCTATTTTAATTTAATATTTTTTTTCATTTCTCTTTTATATTTTTTCTTGCACACAACTAAAACATTATTAAGATTTAAATATATTTTTAATTCTCAAACAATTTCATATTTTTTTAATTTTGATTCCTATAAATTTTTTTTTCCTAATTTAGATCTGTACTTTTTTAATTTTCATTACTATAAATATGTTTTATTCATTTTTTTTAATGTAAATTTGCGTCTTTTTAATTTTAGTTCTTTAAAATTTTAATTTTTCATTTTTAGTCCATATAAAATTACCCTACGAGAAGTAAGATTAAAAGCACATATACTTATAAAGAATATAAATAAAGAAAAATCTTAAAAATACCAAAATTAAAAAAAAACACAAATTTATCAAAACTTAAAATTAACAATTATTTTTACAAAGAACCAAAAATTAAAAAAAAAGGCTAAGGTACATGCACCACAAATATATTTAAGCCTGGCCTTAAAATTATCTTTACAGGATCACAAACAGTCACAGGAAGGATTACTTTAGTCATGCTCTCAGTATTCTTTCTTCTTTACTTGGTGTTGGTTTTCTTCAGACTAGTAGCACGCCATCGATGTCCTTAAATCATGTTTAGCATGCCAACATATATCTCAGCTTTCTTCCTTAATTAACATTTTCTCTTTTCTCACATT
>QARZ01039872.1:19021-33346 GCA_013407115.1 Glycine latifolia | reverse complement strand
TTTTTGTTTCCTCCTCATCAGTTTCACTATAATAAACTAATTCCTACAACAGTATTTATCCCGCTTCAATTTATATTACTCAACATCATTTAGTGCTGTACTTAAGGGGAAATCTTTGCTGTTTTGGTTGTGGTTGCATTATCATGAAATTTAATAATTTATTCATTTTGAACTGAAGTGGAGTTGAAATATTTTATATATAAAAAAAGTTGAATCTTTAAAATATATTATGTTATTAGAAAAATGATAATAAGTGAACGTGATATGCAAAATACATAGTTTTATGGCTTTATTACTCCCATCCCATGTATCTTGGATAAAGGGGCTTATTTCCATTTAAAGAAAATAGAAAATAGAAAACAAAACTAAAATAATTAGACTAACCAAAAGCATAATTTAGCAATAAAAGTCAATGTCCCTATGAAATGAAATGCTGGATATGAGAACAAGTTAGTAATTCATCAACTGATTCAACTCCTTTTTCAAAATGCAGCAACTCAAAAGAACAATTTGAAGGCTCCTATAACAATGGACACAGGATCAGTAGCCACACCCTATGACTACTTGAACTACTTATATATGGAGCATTCCATCCAGGGCTAGTTTTCGAAACCAACACAATTGACTACTTGAACTACTTATGTTACGTTGGATTTAATATAACCTTGGTTAAGACGATCTCCAGAAATGTTCCTAATAATTTCAGCTGCCCCAAGGATTCGAGTTCTCATCATATCTCCAACATCAACTACCCTTCCATAGCAATCTCCGATCTCAAAGGGAAAAGAATCGTGAAAGTGACTAGAATTGTCACAAATTGAGAACGCTTCAGACTCAATTCAGCAACACAGCATGTAAATGTCGAACACACAAAGTAACCCTACCCTATGTAAGGTAAGTATAAAACACTATACACACACATCACAATTCCTAAGCATATACACATACATGAGTTCACGTACTTCACAATGCACATGCAGAAGAAGAAGATCTGACGGATCCAGCATTTTCACTAACGCAATTGGAGGCAAAATTCGATGCAATTGAAAGAATGGCAAAAACTCTTCCACAACAGAGAGAAAAAGTAAAATTGCAACATCCATTGAAAGCAAAAAAAAAAAAAATCACACTCACTCGTTGCTCGCTGCAAATCGAAAAGTTGCGTCGCGTGGCGTAATTCGGCGATTCAACGGAAACGTTGACGGAACACCGTAGCACTGATCCTCGTCGGAATCTTCAGTCTTCTTCTATTCTTTACTGCGTCTCTCTGTAAACTAACTACGTGAAAAAGAAAAGGAAATGACTCTCCAAAACTAAGGAAATTTTATATTTATTATATTGGTGTAAATTATTTGAGTTATCCTATGTAATAATTGAAAAAATAATATTAAATAATATTTATATCGAAAAAGAAATCTATATCTATATAATACTATAAAATTTTGGACGGTCTAAAATCTAAACAGTAATTATCTTCCACAATAAAAATAGATTAATGTTATAATAAGTTAAAATTTTAGAACATATTATATTCGCACACTAAATTTTTAAGAGAAATTTGTATAGGCAAGAAAAAGAAGAATATTAAGTAAGATTTTGTTATACTTTAGAGAATATGAATGTATTTTGCCTAAAATTTTATTTTAACGGTATAAAATATAATACGAATTATTATTATGAAGCAATATTATAATCACTTTACAAAAAGATGAAAATTTCAGCAACAAAAAAAAAACAAAAAATAAGAAGTAATATTATGAAGCATGAAACAGTGATGTTGATGCGGAGGGGGAAGTGCCGCCGCTGCGGCTGCTGCGGCAATGATAGAGAAGGAGAGACAGGATAAGAAACCGGACAGTGCTGCGCTAGTTATATTGCTTTTTTTTTCAATGAATTATTATTCTAATACTAATTTTGTGGTAATATTATTGGAAATTGCTTTTATATATCTAATTTTGGCCAACAATTACTTCTGGCCCTGGGTCATTAATATCTTTAATTAAATAATAAACACTAGCAATTGTTTTTTTTTCAAATAATAATTACAATTAAAAATAAATTTTGGTATAGTGGTAGCTAAAAGTCTTTTAAATTTTACCTACACTAAAGTATCCGGACGGCGTCTACGGTATGAGACCAAAACCTGTCTCGTAACTTACGAAAGGAACTTTGACTGTTGGATGCGTTGTCTTTTTTATCGGATGGTTAATATTGTTTTAATTTTCAATTTTAATTTTTCTTTTTCTTTGCTTATTTTCCCTTTTTACCCTTCTCTCTTCTCTCTCTGCGTTCTGGCACCGCACCGCACCCCTGTTCTCTCTTCTCCGCCGAGTCTATCGAATCCACAGTCTTCTTCATCTTCATTCCTCTTCGATTCTCCTTCCACTTCTTCCCCTACCACCAGAATCAGACTCTTCTTCTTCCCTTCCTCCAACCGAGCCCCTCTTTTTGTGTTCCCCAGCGCACCCCTTCCCAATGCTACCCTCAAAGCCTCTTCTTCTTCCGTTTTCGCGCCGCATGAAAATGGGTCGCCGGAGCAGTTCCTGAAGAGCAATTCCATCGCTGATTTCATGCGGTTCAAGCGCAGGATTGATGGTGGTGCCAGTGCCGAGTTGCATTTGAGTTCCACAATTCACATCGCTGATGAAGAGTATGTGTTTGTCTTTCTTAACTTGTTCGGGTTTTGGATTTGGTAGTTGTTACGGCGCCACCAGTCTTCTTCAGCGGCAGCCGCCGCCACCACATGTCTGAATCCTGTCCACGCCGCAACTTGGTCATCGCCATTATCGACGCCGCGGTCCGAGTTCACACAATCCGAGTCTCTAGTGAGGAAGATGAGGGTGTTTTGGTAAATGGCAGAAAAAAAGAAAAAGAAAATAAAAATCTGACAATCGAACGGTTAATATTCCTTTCGTAAGTTACAAGACATGTTTTGGTCTCGTACCGTAGATGCCGTCAAGTATCCATAGGTACTTGTCTTTTGAAGTTTTACCTATGCTACAATAGTCATATACACAAGTTTTTCAAGAATTTTACCTACACTAAGTATCTATAGGTAAAAATATTTATGAGTTTTACATATTTATTAGGTATTATAAGATTTTTCCTACACTTAGTAGGTAAAAATATTTTTAATTTTACTTACATAAATTTATGTCCGTAGGTAAAAGTGTCCATAGACATTGATGATTTTTCTTGTAGTGACACTAGAACAAACAACACATGTTCCAAAAGCAAGACCATCCCAACATGTAATTTTCTTCTGTAGATATCATTTACACTTCTAATCATGTTTGTGCATGTGAAAAATAGAAGGCAAAAGAGGTAAATTTAATGCGAATGAGCAAATTATCATTAGAATTGCAGATCCAATCGTTCTAGGCCGATATCAAACTCAGATGGGATGCTTCCAGTTCGCTTGGCTGTTTTATATGGGCACAACAAAATGGTGCAAAACCAAAAATGGTTTATAAGGATATTCAACGACTGTTTTTTATGACCATTAGCAGCAACGTGTTTGGTAAGTGTAAAACCAAAAACATCCTTTTTTTTTATCTAGTTGAACTCGTACGTGGTTTTTCAATTTAGTTGGAGTTTTACCTTGCCTTGTACATATGCAATCCACTTTAATTTGTGCATGTAACAGATGGGGCAATGAAATTATTTGAAAAATATCCAACTGATTTCGCCATTGCAAGAGATGAAGAGGCAAAAGAGAAGTTAACAGCATTGCATATGCTGGGGCGAAAGCCTTCAGAAATTCTAAGTAAGCTTTCATGATCGGTTGTGAATGGTGGTTTATTTATTTATTTAATTATGTGTGTGCCAAAAAAATGATGTTTCATATAAGACCAAACTTTAATTTAACTTGTTTCTTTATGCTCATGTTATACATTTGTTGGACCAATCAACTATATATCGAAGGATGAGGTTCTTGGTTGGATTCTTGACGATAATAGTAGCTAGACTAGTGACCATGATAAGGGACCCCAACAATGGACGAAACCTACTGCACTTGGCTGCCCTATATCGAAAAATAAGCATTTTTTTAGTATATTTAAAAAGATAGAGCAAATAGTAGGAGCAGTGGACAATGAAGGTAACAACGTTCTACACTTGGCTGCTCATCTGCCACTTGAATTCAAAGCATTGTCCAGTTTTACAGCAACCATTCAAATGCAAAGAGAGCTCGCATGGTTCAAGCTAGGTCAATTCTTTTTATTTTTAATATCATAAACTTGTAATAGTTATTAAGTGGTAATTAAAAGATTAATCAAGTTATGCATTGACATTAATCGACCCCAACCAATGAGCGTATTGCCAAATGCAGTCGCATTATTGACTTCTTCTGCGTCTATACTCTCATTCTTGTCAAATTTCACTTCATCAAGATTTTCAGAAAGCGAGTTTACTGCAGCCCTGTGTTACTTTTTATCTCCGTTGCTGCTATGGTTCTAGCTTTTACTGCAGTCTCCTTTCTGATATTTGATCACACTTCCAAGTGGGTTTCTTATGCAGTGGCTTTTCAATGGGGGTTTTCCCTGTGGTTGGTGAAGGGAGCAAGTATATGTCACAACTCACAACCACTGTTATTAAGAACCATTTAGATCGGCATTTTAATAAGAAATTATAGTTATTCCAAACTTTGAGATTGAGCCCCGGCTATTCTGTTTTTCCTAGGACTTATCCATATTAAATATAAACTTCATATATCTCCAATCAGGGACGGAGGCATGTAAGCATGTGTATCTAGAGCTAGTATCATGTTAACTGTACTTTGGAATTTTAGTTTCACCTCTTTCTTATTAGTATTCCAAGTAGATTCAAAACCATAAGAACATTCTTTATGTTCCTCCTTAGATAACGTTCTCCTCATGGTAGACACAAGTCCCACATTGAGTAGTTAATTATTCAAATCATTCTTTATGTTTATGCTTAAAAAACATTTTTTCTGCTTATTTTGATCAACCTTATTTGTTTATTAAATAAATGCTTATTTAAAAAATACTTATTTTAAGTTTGAACAAACTAGTTTGAAGCGAGATTGGTTTTACAGGGCAGCGATTAGTGATGCTTATATATTAAAAAACAAATAAGTATGCTAAATAATAAAAAATAATGGAAATAATTTTTAAAAAAATGTATACTTTTTTTCAAACAATTCATCTGTTTGTATTTTCTCTTTCATTTGTCCTAAACAAACATAAATAATTAATTTCTACACTTATTTCCTTTCTATTTTTATTCATCTAAATAACATATCTTTTTTACTTTATTTCGTATTTATTTCTATCCGTCTAACGTCTTATTCTTTTCCTCTTGTCTCATCGTGCAGTAAGTTCAAGATAGCAAAAATTCAAAAGGTTGCATGCAAATCATGTTGCTGGAGCAGTGAGTTAGTTCCGCTAGATACAAGTGTGATTAAGATAGGCATCCCCGTGAAATTTTGAGCCATTACACACCCAAAATCTGAATGTAGTGCCTACTATATAAGCAATACCTACATGAAATTAAAATTTCTCATAAGTCATAAAATACTGGCAAATCGCTATTTCTAATTGGAACAATCTATATCTCCACTTTTAACCTAAAACAAGGGTTATAAGGAGAGTATTCAAAGCCATATCCCTCCTAATTTTCCTAAACTACTAAGGAGTAAGTATCTATCTAACACTGCTCCTACAAAATCTACTCTAATTCCCCATAAGAACATTCTAATGACGGGCCTATATGAGAAGTAATGAATAAACCAACACAGGTTCAACTACATTTCTTCATCATAATCCTCTTCATCTTCATCAATCCTTCCATTTATGTTGGTTAGTTGAATGGGATCAATGGTCATTTTTTCCATCTCAGACAAGGACCATCCAGGGTATTCCTCATGCTTCTCTTCTGACACTGATTTTGCAGATGAACTAGTTGGGACAGAAGTTGGTGTGTCTAATGAATCCATATCCTCCTCATCTGGGTCCAAATTTAAGTCAAAATTTAGAATGGACACTTCAGCCAGTTTGCTTACTGGAAAACTTTGCTTAACTCCTTCAGGTTCCGGCACATTTTCCATGCTTTCATTGCTTTGAGTGTGGTTGTCATTCTGCTTCAATGCATCAGAATCATCTTCCCATTTGGCATGTGAACTTATCACTTCATCTACAGTTCTAATTCCACGGCCCCTACCCATACCTCTGCCCCTACCCCTTCCTCTGCCACTGTTATGTCCAGGCTCTGGCTGTGCAAATCACGGAAGAAAAAAGAAAATTCCATAATTCAGATAATATTTAATATTAAACAGCTGCCAGGTTCTTTAGTGCCAATTCTATAGTTTTCAGCAAAAGTTTTCAGAAAACCAGACAGTTTTGGTCCTTTGTGTAGTAAGATTTAAGGTGAAGCGGGGCCTAGTCTCACAGACTATTAGACATTTAGACGTACTTGCATTCACAAGCCACTAGTGAGTTTCCCTATTGACTGAAGTAAATTTTTTTTGTATCCAGGAAAAGGTTCACGGTGTGCATGGACAAGAGATAATTACTCAGCAAAAGGTTCAATCACACAAGAAAAATTTAAGCTAACCACTGATGAAGTAATTGAATACAGTTTATAAATTACCTTCTTATTTCTCTTGAGCTCCTCGTCGCTATCATTATCATCATCGTCGGCAACTTTCCTAATATAAAGTAAACAAAGTTCAGCATACAGAAAACTTGTTCCAAGTAACAAGAATATTAACCAGAGCACAAACCTCCTCTTAGTGACAGCATGGTCATCACCAGTTGCAACAGAACAGCCTAAATCAGGAACCTTGCTGACAATATCTTTCAGAAAATCAAAGACATTAAAAGTCTGCACACACTGGTTTCTGCAAAGGCAAGGATGCAAGTAACTCAGACATTTTAGAAACTGGAAACTGAAGGTAAACACTAAACAAAAAACATGTTCCAAAAGCAAGACCATCCCGACATTTTCTTCTGCAGATGTCATTTACATGTCTAATCATGTTTGTGAATGTGATAAACAGAAGGCACAAGAAGGAAATTGTTAGAGACTGTGCACATTATCATTAGAATTGTACATAGTAATAACCGCCCTCCAAAAGAAAGAAACCTGCAGCCTTGTAACCACCTTGAACAAACTTGACATAGACAAAAATTTGAACCAAGAAAATAATAGAAACTTCACTTACATATGAAAAGCATTTATAGTCTTTGCCCCCCCTCCTCAAAGTTATCTCATATGTTCGATCACACAAATCTTGCAGAAATAACTCCAGTGCTTTAGCTGCAATACATAAACACAAATAATCATAAATCGGAGATAATTCATAGAAACTCTCAAAAGCACAATAAAAATAAATATAAAAAAAATCATTTTTCAAGAGAAGAAGAAAACACCCTAGAATATGCATGAAAGAGAAAGACTACTTACAAACTAGAAGAGGCACAGCCATTGCAATCTTCCCTACATCCTCGTCAGCTTGCATAATTTTCTTAATCCTAGCCTGCCAATAATCAATTCAATAAGATTACACACTCATTACTAAAACTAAAATTCAGGTTATGACACTTTATAAGTTTTTATTTTATTTTATTATTTATATGTTTATGAACCAAAAATCGTCTATCCCTATGCCTATCAAGTAACTTGCCCCTTTATTTAATTCATTGGCAAAGAGGTTAAGTTAGGATCAATGAGGACGAAGTTAAAAAATAAGATTGTTAGATTTTTATATACTTAAATGATCTAATCATTTTCACAAATAATATTAGATCAATGCGGAACGAAATAGAATATAAATACCTCCCGCCATTGCTCCTTGTATTGGGTTATAATACTGCAATGTGAAGTGATTTCTTGAGTCTTCCAAACTCTTCTCTCAATTTGCACTGGATGGTGTATATGCACTTTATATGTGAGTGAGTTCAGGGACCCCAGAAATTGAAGATACACACCTATATATAGACCTTTTCCATCAAAGGTAGTTTTGTGTGTATAGTTATGATGGGAAGTTAACAGCGGTTAACAGAGATTGAGATAAGAGTAGTTAACTATAGGAATAGTTATGGCTATCCATAGGAATAGTTATGACTACCCATAAGGAATAGTTATGACTACTCATAGGTATAGTTAACCAATTAAGGTTGGTTACAAAATAAAACCAACATTCTCCCACTTGGTTAACATATCCCATCATTTACATAATGAGAAATAAAATACATGAATGGGAAGTTAACAGCGGTTAACAGAGATTGAGATAAGAGTAGTTAACTATAGGAATAGTTATGACTACCCATAGGAATAGTTATGATTGCCCATAAGGAATAGTTAACCAATTAAGGTTGGTTACAAAATAAAACCAACCTTCTCCCACTTGGTTAACATATCCCATCATTTACATAATGAGAAATAAAATACATGAATCATGGCGATAGGTCCTCTAGTGTATGCGAGTATTATCTTCCATGTATCACATTGCATTATATTTCTCAATCCCATATAACTTAATGAATAAACCCAACGTTTATTCTAGGTTCAAACTTTATTGATGTTTCTCAAAATTAATAACTTTAGATGCGCATAAACTGAATGAAAAACATCACAATGGAGTTTCTTAATATCATTCTTACAATGAAAATCACATATGGGAACCAAGTCCCATCCTATTCCACATGATCCTTAAATTTAAATTGTGGCATGCCTTTAGTTAAAGGATCGACAATCATTAATTCAGTGCTAATGTACTTAATAACCACTATATAATCTTTAGCACATTCTCTTATGACTAGATACTTAATGTCGATGTCCTTGCTTCGACTACAACTTTTATTATTCTTAGCCATAAAAACAACATATGAATTATCTCAGTATATCTTCAGTGGCCTAGAAATAGAATCCATAACTCTAAGCCAGAAAATGAAACTCCTTATCCATACACCATGTAAGGTAGCCTCAAAACAAGAAACGAACTCAGCCTCCATAGTAGAAGTAGCAGTCAAGGTCTGCTTGACACTTCTCCAAGAAACAGCTCCGCTGGCTAGCATAAATATATATCCTGAAGTGGATTTTCTCGAATCAATGCAACCAGCGTAATCTGAATCAGAGTAGCCAATTACTTCCAAATTGTCAGTCCGTCTATATATAAGCATATAATATTTAGTCCCTTGAAGGTATCTCATCACTTTCTTTGCAGCTTTTCAGTGGTCTAAACCTGGATTACTTTGATATCTCTATAGATTTTAATGCCAATAACATAAGAGGCATCACCCATATCCTTCATATCAAAATTTTTGGAGAGAAATTGTTTCACCTCATATAACAAACCCTTATCATTGGTTGCAAGTAAAATGTCATCCACATATAGAATAAGGAAACAAATTTTGCTCCCACTGACCTTCTGGTATATACATTGATCCATAATATTTCCTACGAAACCAAATGAGGAAATAACATCATGAATTTTTAAATACCATTGACGAGAGGCTTGTTTCAATCCATATATAGATTTCTTAAGCTTACACACCAATTTCTCATTGTCACTAGAGAAAAATCCTTCTAGTTGTTTCATATAAACCTCTTCCTCTAGATTTCCATTGAGAAAGACTGTTTTCACATCCATTTGTTGCAACTCTAAGTCAAAATGTGCAACTAATGCTAGGATGATACGGAGGGAATCTTTCTTCGACACAGGAGAAAATGTCTCTTTATAATCGATACCTTCCTTTTGATTAAATCCTTTGGCTACAAGTCTTGCTTTATATCTCTCAATGTTGCCTAATGAGTCTTTCTTTGTCTTAAAAACCCATTTACATCCAATGACTTTTGCACCATTAGGCAACTGAACAAGATCCCAAACTCTATTGGATGCCATAGAATTCATCTCATTATGCATAACATCATACCATAAATTTGATTCTTTACAATTCATGGCTTATGAAAACGTTTCAGGATCATTTGCAGCTCCTATGTTATAATCAGATTCTTGCAAATACACAACATAATCACTAGGTATTGCTGATTTCCTTACTCTAGTAGATTTTTGTAATATTGAGACATCGGCTTCTTTAGGAACTTGTTGTTTGACCGGTTGATCAACAATTTCTTCATGTTCCTCATGAGCAACTTGATCTACTAGATCATCAGCAGGTTGTGGATCTTATATGATTGGTTGTATAACACCCAGTTGAACTGGAGGGGTATTTTGGATAACAACCAGTCTTGCGTTTGAAGTGGATGGTTGAGCAACTGAATGATCCTTCTCAGAAACAAAGTGTCTGTATTAATCGCTCCCACTAATCAAGTCATTCTCAAGAAATTTAGCATTTCTTGATTCCACAATCCTAGTGTTGTGAGATGGACAGTAAAATCTATATCCTTTAGACTTTTCATCATATCCAATGAAATGCCCACTAATAGTCCTCGGGTCAAGCTTCTTTTCTTGTGGATTATAAATTCTAACTTCAGACGGGTATCCTCAAACTCGTACATGTCGTAAACTCGATTTCCAACCTTTAAATAATTCAAATGGCATTTTTGGAACAGCCTTAGTTGGAACTCGTTTAAAATGTACACTGCTGTCTTAAGTGCCTCTTTCCACAAGAACTTAGGAAGCTTGGAACTACTGAGCATACTTCGCACCATATCCAATAATGTTCGGTTTCTTTTTTCTGCTACACCATTCTGATTCGGAGAACCAGGCA
This sequence comes from Glycine latifolia, assembly GCA_013407115.1. NCBI lineage: Eukaryota > Viridiplantae > Streptophyta > Magnoliopsida > Fabales > Fabaceae > Glycine > Glycine latifolia. The sequence goes on along the minus strand of QARZ01039872.1, from coordinate 22,652 downwards.
TAGTGTATTGGGCAACAATCTCATGCTCTTCAAGAAACCTCGCAAATGGACCAGGTACTTGTCCATCTTCAGTGTATCTACCATAGTATTCTCCACCTCTATCCGATCTCACGATCTTAATTTGCTTACTGCATTGATTCTCTACCTCAGACCTAAATACTTTAAAGGCATCTAAGGCTTCATACTTATTATTAAGCATGTAGAGATACATGTATCATGAATAATCATCTATAAAAGAGATGAAGTATTTCTGACCATATATGTCCATATCAGGACAACAGATATCTGTATGTATAATCTCTAATAATTTAGTACTCCTCTTGGCACCCTTTTTAGACTTGTTTGTGTGCTTTCCCTTAATGCAATTTATACAAGTCTCAAAATCAGTGAAATCTAAAGTATTAAGTACTCCATCATTCACTAATCTTTTAATTCTCTGAATGGAGATGTGTCCTAATCTCCGGTGCCACAGCATAGAGAAATCCTCATTCATAACACATCGCTCAATGCCAACATTAACATGCATAGCTTCATAAGTGGTATCATTTTGCAAATTAATATAGAAAAGACCATCACATAAAATACCATTCTCTATGAGATCAGAATTATAAAATAAACTGAAAGATGTCTCATAAAATGAAAAAGAATAACCAAATGGTATAAGTCTTGAAATTGAAATTAAATTCTTAGAAAAACTAGGAACATAAAAAGTCTTTTCCAAATTCAAAATAAAACCACTTCTTAAAACTAAACTGCAGGTTCCAATGGCCTCCACAGGTGAACTCATCTTGCTGCCTGAATAGATGCACAGTTCACTGCCCACAGGTTTCCTTAGGTTTTGCATACCCTTTCTTTTCAAACCATTGTTTGAACTTAGAACATTCTTTCTTCATGTGCCCTTTCTTTTTACAGAAAAAACACCTGGATGATTCCTTCTTAATTCCAGTTTGGGGTGGTATTTCACCAGTTCCCTTGTTCTTATATTTTATCTTCTTGTCATTTTTCTCAATTGTCAGCAAAGAACTCTCTCCTTGTTCTAATTGCAACCTTCCCTCCTCCTGAACACACATGGTCATGAGCTCATTAATAGACCATTTGTCCTTATGCGTGTTATAGGATATTTTGAAGGGACCATATGGTACTTGGAGAGTGTTCAATATAAAATGGACAAGAAAAGTGTCAGACATATCCACCTCCAAAGTTTTCAATTGGGTCGCAATGTCTCTTATCTACATAATGTGCTCACGCACACCCCTTAAAGCAGTAAACTTCATTGATGAAAATCTCATGATTAGAGTACTGGCCAGTGCTTTTCCTGAAGTCTTAAATTGCTCATCAATAGACTTCATGGGCACTTTGGCATTGTTATGCTTTTCCACTGAGCCCCTAATACCAGCAGAGATCTTAGTCTTAATGAACATGACACACAGACGGTTGGATCTTTCCCATTTTTAAAAATGATCCACCTCATCTGGTTTACTGTTCTCAGTAATAGTTGGTGGTTCAGGTTTTCTGACAGCTTCATCAATGTTCATATATCCTAAATTCAGGAGAATTCTATCCTTCCAAATTGGGTAATTGTCCCCTCTCAATTCAGGAACTTCAATAGAACTAACAGGTTGTACAACTGCAAATATAAGCTTATTCTTAAAATTTGAGGCAAAATAAATCATTATCATGATTTACCAATGTAAAACATGCTCCAAGAATTATGAATTTAGTGACATAAAATTTGCCTGTAGGCCAAAATTTTAATTCAATAAAATTCATATGAACTTAATGATAAAACTTATCAGTTATATTTCCTAATCCCTGTGGGCAAATCAAGAACATAACTTAATATCTTTATCCTAATTAATCATACAAAAACATGATAAATAATCTTGTGAGATGATATTTATCATATTACGTACGACTAATTACAATTAATGTTATTTTCCTTATGTGATCTAGATGCTCTGAATTTATAATTTAACTGACTAAGGGTGCTTTGGCCAAACCTTAATTAACTAAATTATAAAGATCACTAAACATTTATTTATTCATTATACATACTTTATGATAAAACTATCAAATTATATTTTTCATTCCTGTGGGTAACTCAATAATATAATTTAATATTTTATCTTTGATATGAATTTATAAAGCATAAGATGACAAGATAGCATTTCTTGCATCATAAAAGCATTGAAAAATGAAAGTACAAGAACATGTACGTTATCTTGATAATATCAAAATCAAAAGGAATTGTCATTTTGAAACTTAATAAAATGACACAAACTTAAGTTGTCTTCAACCTTAAGCAAAAGGATATAGAAGTACGCAAAGTTTTAACACACGGTTTCTAATTTTAAAACTTCTATTCATAAAATTTTACACCGTTTTTCATGATTTAAAATCTAGAATCATTAGAAATTTATTTTCTTTATGATTCTTAAAATCAAACTTTATTTTAAGACTTTAAATCAAAATATCCAGTAAAACCCAAAAAACTCAAAACGTAAAAACAAGGCAGAGGTTGAACCTTGCTCTGATACCAACTGTTAGATTTTTATATACTTAAATGATCTAATCATTTTCACAAATAATATTAGATCAATGCAGAACGAAATAGAATATAAATACCTCCCGCCATTGCTCCTTGTATTGGGTTGTAAAACTGCAATGTGAAGTGATTTCTTGAGTCTTCCAAACTCTTCTCTCAATTTGCACTGGATGGTGTATATGCACTTGATATGTGAGTGAGTTCAGGGACCCCAGAAATTGAAGATACACACCTATATATAAACCTTTTCCATCAAAGGTAGTTATGTGTGTATAGTTATGATGGGAAGTTAACAGCGGTTAACAGAGATTGAGATAAGAGTAGTTAACTATAGGAATAGTTATGACTATCCATAGGAATAGTTATGACTACCCATAAGGAATAGTTATGACTACTCATAGGTATAGTTAACCAATTAAGGTTGGTTACAAAATAAAACCATCAAAGATGAGATGGAGTAATGAAAGAGAGTGGGATAAAAAGAACGTATTTGAGGGTGTGATGATTCTACGAAACAAATTGTGTCATCTATGTTTCTACCATAAATTAGCTAAAGCTCGTGAGCAATTTTATTTTTTCTTGGCGTTCAGTTCGATAGAAGCCTAAGGCTTTCCCTCTTAACTGTAGCACTAATATCCATGTAAAATCTAATATGACGGATCATGCATATGATTATAAAACACCAAATAACAATAAATCATATTTATCAGAGTTATGATTGTGTGTACCTTGTTGGACTATTACTGAATCGAAGAAAAGTTGGAGAAGATGAGGGAACAAGATGTTAGAATCTTCCTCTCTATTGCCTATTCAGAAATTGGCAGGCTTCATCGATGGGAACGTGATGGCTCATGGGACTTAACCCCAATATATATAGGCTAGAGAGGGAACCTAGCAAAAACCTAATCAACAGTGTGTCTGATAGGTCCACCCATCACAGAAATCCAATCAGATACTAATGCCTACACTACTGCCCAACCAGGCCCAATACCAATAGATGTTATAAGCCCAACTCAATATGATTACAATGAGTCGGTCAAAATATTAAAATTGGAATATCCATTAACCCAATTAATTTAAAATACA
>QARZ01039872.1:0-12336 GCA_013407115.1 Glycine latifolia | reverse complement strand
AAGTGCATATACACCATCCAGTGCAAATTGAGAGAAGAGTTTGGAAGACTCAAGAAATCACTTCACATTGCAGTTTTACAACCCAATACAAGGAGCAATGGCGGGAGGTATTTATATTCTATTTCGTTCTGCATTGATCTAATATTATTTGTGAAAATGATTAGATCATTTAAGTATATAAAAATCTAACAGTTGGTATCAGAGCAAGGTTCAACCTCTGCCTTGTTTTTACGTTTTGAGTTTTTTGGGTTTTACTGGATATTTTGATTTAAAGTCTTAAAATAAAGTTTGATTTTAAGAATCATAAAGAAAATAAATTTCTAATGATTCTAGATTTTAAATCATGAAAAACGGTGTAAAATTTTATGAATAGAAGTTTTAAAATTAGAAACCGTGTGTTAAAACTTTGCGTACTTCTATATCCTTTTGCTTAAGGTTGAAGACAACTTAAGTTTGTGTCATTTTATTAAGTTTCAAAATGACAATTCCTTTTGATTTTGATATTATCAAGATAACGTACATGTTCTTGTACTTTCATTTTTCAATGCTTTTATGATGCAAGAAATGCTATCTTGTCATCTTATGCTTTATAAATTCATATCAAAGATAAAATATTAAATTATATTATTGAGTTACCCACAGGAATGAAAAATATAATTTGATAGTTTTATCATAAAGTATGTATAATGAATAAATAAATGTTTAGTGATCTTTATAATTTAGTTAATTAAGGTTTGGCCAAAGCACCCTTAGTCAGTTAAATTATAAATTCAGAGCATCTAGATCACATAAGGAAAATAACATTAATTGTAATTAGTCGTACGTAATATGATAAATATCATCTCACAAGATTATTTATCATGTTTTTGTATGATTAATTAGGATAAAGATATTAAGTTATGTTCTTGATTTGCCCACAGGGATTAGGAAATATAACTGATAAGTTTTATCATTAAGTTCATATGAATTTTATTGAATTAAAATTTTGGCCTACAGGCAAATTTTATGTCACTAAATTCATAATTCTTGGAGCATGTTTTACATTGGTAAATCATGATAATGATTTATTTTGCCTCAAATTTTAAGAATAAGCTTATATTTGCAGTTGTACAACCTGTTAGTTCTATTGAAGTTCCTGAATTGAGAGGGGACAATTACCCAATTTGGAAGGATAGAATTCTCCTGAATTTAGGATATATGAACATTGATGAAGCTGTCAGAAAACCTGAACCACCAACTATTACTGAGAACAGTAAACCAGATGAGGTGGATCATTTTTAAAAATGGGAAAGATCCAACCGTCTGTGTGTCATGTTCATTAAGACTAAGATCTCTGCTGGTATTAGGGGCTCAGTGGAAAAGCATAACAATGCCAAAGTGCCCATGAAGTCTATTGATGAGCAATTTAAGACTTCAGGAAAAGCACTGGCCAGTACTCTAATCATGAGATTTTCATCAATGAAGTTTACTGCTTTAAGGGGTGTGCGTGAGCACATTATGTAGATAAGAGACATTGCGACCCAATTGAAAACTTTGGAGGTGGATATGTCTGACACTTTTCTTGTCCATTTTATATTGAACACTCTCCAAGTACCATATGGTCCCTTCAAAATATCCTATAACACGCATAAGGACAAATGGTCTATTAATGAGCTCATGACCATGTGTGTTCAGGAGGAGGGAAGGTTGCAATTAGAACAAGGAGAGAGTTCTTTGCTGACAATTGAGAAAAATGACAAGAAGATAAAATATAAGAACAAGGGAACTGGTGAAATACCACCCCAAACTGGAATTAAGAAGGAATCATCCAGGTGTTTTTTCTGTAAAAAGAAAGGGCACATGAAGAAAGAATGTTCTAAGTTCAAACAATGGTTTGAAAAGAAAGGGTATGCAAAACCTAAGGAAACCTGTGGGCAGTGAACTGTGCATCTATTCAGGCAGCAAGATGAGTTCACCTGTGGAGGCCATTGGAACCTGCAGTTTAGTTTTAAGAAGTGGTTTTATTTTGAATTTGGAAAAGACTTTTTATGTTCCTAGTTTTTCTAAGAATTTAATTTCAATTTCAAGACTTATACCATTTGGTTATTCTTTTTCATTTTATGAGACATCTTTCAGTTTATTTTATAATTCTGATCTCATAGAGAATGGTATTTTATGTGATGGTCTTTTCTATATTAATTTGCAAAATGATACCACTTATGAAGCTATGCATGTTAATGTTGGCATTGAGCGATGTGTTATGAATGAGGATTTCTCTATGCTGTGGCACCGGAGATTAGGACACATCTCCATTCAGAGAATTAAAAGATTAGTGAATGATGGAGTACTTAATACTTTAGATTTCACTGATTTTGAGACTTGTATAAATTGCATTAAGGGAAAGCACACAAACAAGTCTAAAAAGGGTGCCAAGAGGAGTACTAAATTATTAGAGATTATACATACAGATATCTGTTGTCCTGATATGGACATATATGGTCAGAAATACTTCATCTCTTTTATAGATGATTATTCATGATACATGTATCTCTACATGCTTAATAATAAGTATGAAGCCTTAGATGCCTTTAAAGTATTTAGGTCTGAGGTAGAGAATCAATGCAGTAAGCAAATTAAGATCGTGAGATCGGATAGAGGTGGAGAATACTATGGTAGATACACTGAAGATGGACAAGTACCTGGTCCATTTGCGAGGTTTCTTGAAGAGCATGAGATTGTTGCCCAATACACTATGCCTGGTTCTCCGAATCAGAATGGTGTAGCAGAAAAAAGAAACCGAACATTATTGGATATGGTGCGAAGTATGCTCAGTAGTTCCAAGCTTCCTAAGTTCTTGTGGAAAGAGGCACTTAAGACAGCAGTGTACATTTTAAACGAGTTCCAACTAAGGCTGTTCCAAAAATGCCATTTGAATTATTTAAAGGTTGGAAATCGAGTTTACGACATGTACGAGTTTGAGGATACCCGTCTGAAGTTAGAATTTATAATCCACAAGAAAAGAAGCTTGACCCGAGGACTATTAGTGGGCATTTCATTGGATATGATGAAAAGTCTAAAGGATATAGATTTTACTGTCCATCTCACAACACTAGGATTGTGGAATCAAGAAATGCTAAATTTCTTGAGAATGACTTGATTAGTGGGAGCGATTAATACAGACACTTTGTTTCTGAGAAGGATCATTCAGTTGCTCAACCATCCACTTCAAACGCAAGACTGGTTGTTATCCAAAATACCCCTCCAGTTCAACTGGGTGTTATACAACCAATCATATAAGATCCACAACCTGCTGATGATCTAGTAGATCAAGTTGCTCATGAGGAACATGAAGAAATTGTTGATCAACCGGTCAAACAACAAGTTCCTAAAGAAGCCGATGTCTCAATATTACAAAAATCTACTAGAGTAAGGAAATCAGCAATACCTAGTGATTATGTTGTGTATTTGCAAGAATCTGATTATAACATAGGAGCTGCAAATGATCCTGAAACGTTTTCATAAGCCATGAATTGTAAAGAATCAAATTTATGGTATGATGTTATGCATAATGAGATGAATTCTATGGCATCCAATAGAGTTTGGGATCTTGTTCAGTTGCCTAATGGTGCAAAAGTCATTGGATGTAAATGGGTTTTTAAGACAAAGAAAGACTCATTAGGCAACATTGAGAGATATAAAGCAAGACTTGTAGCCAAAGGATTTAATCAAAAGGAAGGTATCGATTATAAAGAGACATTTTCTCCTGTGTCGAAGAAAGATTCCCTCCGTATCATCCTAGCATTAGTTGCACATTTTGACTTAGAGTTGCAACAAATGGATGTGAAAACAGTCTTTCTCAATGGAAATCTAGAGGAAGAGGTTTATATGAAACAACTAGAAGGATTTTTCTCTAGTGACAATGAGAAATTGGTGTGTAAGCTTAAGAAATCTATATATGGATTGAAACAAGCCTCTCGTCAATGGTATTTAAAAATTCATGATGTTATTTCCTCATTTGGTTTCGTAGGAAATATTATGGATCAATGTATATACCAGAAGGTCAGTGGGAGCAAAATTTGTTTCCTTATTCTATATGTGGATGACATTTTACTTGCAACCAATGATAAGGGTTTGTTATATGAGGTGAAACAATTTCTCTCCAAAAATTTTGATATGAAGGATATGGGTGATGCCTCTTATGTTATTGGCATTAAAATCTATAGAGATATCAAAGTAATCCAGGTTTAGACCACTGAAAAGCTGCAAAGAAAGTGATGAGATACCTTCAAGGGACTAAATATTATATGCTTATATATAGACGGACTGACAATTTGGAAGTAATTGGCTACTCTGATTCAGATTACGCTGGTTGCATTGATTCGAGAAAATCCACTTCAGGATATATATTTATGCTAGCCAGCGGAGCTGTTTCTTGGAGAAGTGTCAAGCAGACCTTGACTGCTACTTCTACTATGGAGGCTGAGTTCGTTTCTTGTTTTGAGGCTACCTTACATGGTGTATGGATAAGGAGTTTCATTTTCTGGCTTAGAGTTATGGATTCTATTTCTAGGCCACTGAAGATATACTGAGATAATTCATATGTTGTTTTTATGGCTAAGAATAATAAAAGTTGTAGTCGAAGCAAGGACATCGACATTAAGTATCTAGTCATAAGAGAATGTGCTAAAGATTATATAGTGGTTATTAAGTACATTAGCACTGAATTAATGATTGTCGATCCTTTAACTAAAGGCATGCCACAATTTAAATTTAAGGATCATGTGGAATAGGATGGGACTTGGTTCCCATATGTGATTTTCATTGTAAGAATGATATTAAGAAACTCCATTGTGATGTTTTTCATTCAGTTTATGCGCATCTAAAGTTATTAATTTTGAGAAACATCAATAAAGTTTGAACCTAGAATAAACGTTGGGTTTATTCATTAAGTTATATGGGATTGAGAAATATAATGCAATGTGATACATGGAAGATAATACTCGCATACACTAGAGGACCTATCGCCATGATTCATGTATTTTATTTCTCATTATGTAAATGATGGGATATGTTAACCAAGTGGGAGAAGGTTGGTTTTATTTTGTAACCAACCTTAATTGGTTAACTATTCCTTATGGGCAATCATAACTATTCCTATGGGTAGTCATAACTATTCCTATAGTTAACTACTCTTATCTCAATCTCTGTTAACCGCTGTTAACTTCCCATTCATGTATTTTATTTCTCATTATGTAAATGATGGGATATGTTAACCAAGTGGGAGAATGTTGGTTTTATTTTGTAACCAACCTTAATTGGTTAACTATACCTATGAGTAGTCATAACTATTCCTTATGGGTAGTCATAACTATTCCTATGGATAGCCATAACTATTCCTATAGTTAACTACTCTTATCTCAATCTCTGTTAACCGCTGTTAACTTCCCATCATAACTATACACACAAAACTACCTTTGATGGAAAAGGTCTATATATAGGTGTGTATCTTCAATTTCTGGGGTCCCTGAACTCACTCACATATAAAGTGCATATACACCATCCAGTGCAAATTGAGAGAAGAGTTTGGAAGACTCAAGAAATCACTTCACATTGCAGTATTATAACCCAATACAAGGAGCAATGGCGGGAGGTATTTATATTCTATTTCGTTCCGCATTGATCTAATATTATTTGTGAAAATGATTAGATCATTTAAGTATATAAAAATCTAACAATCTTATTTTTTAACTTCGTCCTCATTGATCCTAACTTAACCTCTTTGCCAATGAATTAAATAAAGGGGCAAGTTACTTGATAGGCATAGGGATAGACGATTTTTGGTTCATAAACATATAAATAATAAAATAAAATAAAAACTTATAAAGTGTCATAACCTGAATTTTAGTTTTAGACATTTTAGTAATGATTGTGTAATCTTATTGAATTGATTATTGGCAGGCTAGGATTAAGAAAATTATGCAAGCTGACGAGGATGTAGGGAAGATTGCAATGGCTGTGCCTCTTCTAGTTTGTAAGTAGTCTTTCTCTTTCATGCATATTCTAGGGTGTTTTCTTCTTCTCTTGAAAAATGATTTTTTTTATATTTATTTTTATTGTGCTTTTGAGAGTTTCTATGAATTATCTCCGATTTATGATTATTTGTGTTTATGTATTGCAGCTAAAGCACTGGAGTTATTTCTGCAAGATTTGTGTGATCGAACATATGAGATAACTTTGAGGAGGGGGGGCAAAGACTATAAATGCTTTTCATATGTAAGTGAAGTTTCTATTATTTTCTTGGTTCAAATTTTTGTCTATGTCAAGTTTGTTCAAGGTGGTTACAAGGCTGCAGGTTTCTTTCTTTTGGAGGGCGGTTATTACTATGTACAATTCTAATGATAATGTGCACAGTCTCTAACAATTTCCTTCTTGTGCCTTCTGTTTATCACATTCACAAACATGATTAGACATGTAAATGACATCTGCAGAAGAAAATGTCGGGATGGTCTTGCTTTTGGAACATGTTTTTTGTTTAGTGTTTACCTTCAGTTTCCAGTTTCTAAAATGTCTGAGTTACTTGCATCCTTGCCTTTGCAGAAACCAGTGTGTGCAGACTTTTAATGTCTTTGATTTTCTGAAAGATATTGTCAGCAAGGTTCCTGATTTAGGCTGTTCTGTTGCAACTGGTGATGACCATGCTGTCACTAAGAGGAGGTTTGTGCTCTGGTTAATATTCTTGTTACTTGGAACAAGTTTTCTGTATGCTGAACTTTGTTTACTTTATATTAGGAAAGTTGCCGACGATGATGATAATGATAGCGACGAGGAGCTCAAGAGAAATAAGAAGGTAATTTATAAACTGTATTCAATTACTTCATCAGTGGTTAGCTTAAATTTTTCTTGTGTGATTGAACCTTTTGCTGAGTAATTATCTCTTGTCCATGCACACCGTGAACCTTTTCCTGGATACAAAAAAAATTTACTTCAGTCAATAGGGAAACTCACTAGTGGCTTGTGAATGCAAGTACGTCTAAATGTCTAATAGTCTGTGAGACTAGGCCCCGCTTCACCTTAAATCTTACTACACAAAGGACCAAAACTGTCTGGTTTTCTGAAAACTTTTGCTGAAAACTATAGAATTGGCACTAAAGAACCTGGCAGCTGTTTAATATTAAATATTATCTGAATTATGGAATTTTCTTTTTTCTTCCGTGATTTGCACAGCCAGAGCCTGGACATAACAGTGGCAGAGGAAGGGGTAGGGGCAGAGGTATGGGTAGGGGCCGTGGAATTAGAACTGTAGATGAAGTGATAAGTTCACATGCCAAATGGGAAGATGATTCTGATGCATTGAAGCAGAATGACAACCACACTCAAAGCAATGAAAGCATGGAAAATGTGCCGGAACCTGAAGGAGTTAAGCAAAGTTTTCCAGTAAGCAAACTGGCTGAAGTGTCCATTCTAAATTTTGACTTAAATTTGGACCCAGATGAGGAGGATATGGATTCATTAGACACACCAACTTCTGTCCCAACTAGTTCATCTGCAAAATCAGTGTCAGAAGAGAAGCATGAGGAATACCCTGGATGGTCCTTGTCTGAGATGGAAAAAATGACCATTGATCCCATTCAACTAACCAACATAAATGGAAGGATTGATGAAGATGAAGAGGATTATGATGAAGAAATGTAGTTGAACCTGTGTTGGTTTATTCATTACTTCTCATATAGGCCCGTCATTAGAATGTTCTTATGGGGAATTAGAGTAGATTTTGTAGGAGCAGTGTTAGATAGATACTTACTCCTTAGTAGTTTAGGAAAATTAGGAGGGATATGGCTTTGAATACTCTCCTTATAACCCTTGTTTTAGGTTAAAAGTGGAGATATAGATTGTTCCAATTAGAAATAGCGATTTGCCAGTATTTTATGACTTATGAGAAATTTTAATTTCATGTAGGTATTGCTTATATAGTAGGCACTACATTCAGATTTTGGGTGTGTAATGGCTCAAAATTTCACGGGGATGCCTATCTTAATCACACTTGTATCTAGCGGAACTAACTCACTGCTCCAGCAACATGATTTGCATGCAACCTTTTGAATTTTTGCTATCTTGAACTTACTGCACGATGAGACAAGAGGAAAAGAATAAGACGTTAGACGGATAGAAATAAATACGAAATAAAGTAAAAAAGATATGTTATTTAGATGAATAAAAATAGAAAGGAAATAAGTGTAGAAATTAATTATTTATGTTTGTTTAGGACAAATGAAAGAGAAAATACAAACAGATGAATTGTTTGAAAAAAAGTATACATTTTTTTAAAAATTATTTCCATTATTTTTTATTATTTAGCATACTTATTTGTTTTTTAATATATAAGCATCACTAATCGCTGCCCTGTAAAACCAATCTCGCTTCAAACTAGTTTGTTCAAACTTAAAATAAGTATTTTTTAAATAAGCATTTATTTAATAAACAAATAAGGTTGATCAAAATAAGCAGAAAAAATGTTTTTTAAGCATAAACATAAAGAATGATTTGAATAATTAACTACTCAATGTGGGACTTGTGTCTACCATGAGGAGAACGTTATCTAAGGAGGAACATAAAGAATGTTCTTATGGTTTTGAATCTACTTGGAATACTAATAAGAAAGAGGTGAAACTAAAATTCCAAAGTACAGTTAACATGATACTAGCTCTAGATACACATGCTTACATGCCTCCGTCCCTGATTGGAGATATATGAAGTTTATATTTAATATGGATAAGTCCTAGGAAAAACAGAATAGCCGGGGCTCAATCTCAAAGTTTGGAATAACTATAATTTCTTATTAAAATGCCGATCTAAATGGTTCTTAATAACAGTGGTTGTGAGTTGTGACATATACTTGCTCCCTTCACCAACCACAGGGAAAACCCCCATTGAAAAGCCACTGCATAAGAAACCCACTTGGAAGTGTGATCAAATATCAGAAAGGAGACTGCAGTAAAAGCTAGAACCATAGCAGCAACGGAGATAAAAAGTAACACAGGGCTGCAGTAAACTCGCTTTCTGAAAATCTTGATGAAGTGAAATTTGACAAGAATGAGAGTATAGACGCAGAAGAAGTCAATAATGCGACTGCATTTGGCAATACGCTCATTGGTTGGGGTCGATTAATGTCAATGCATAACTTGATTAATCTTTTAATTACCACTTAATAACTATTACAAGTTTATGATATTAAAAATAAAAAGAATTGACCTAGCTTGAACCATGCGAGCTCTCTTTGCATTTGAATGGTTGCTGTAAAACTGGACAATGCTTTGAATTCAAGTGGCAGATGAGCAGCCAAGTGTAGAACGTTGTTACCTTCATTGTCCACTGCTCCTACTATTTGCTCTATCTTTTTAAATATACTAAAAAAATGCTTATTTTTCGATATAGGGCAGCCAAGTGCAGTAGGTTTCGTCCATTGTTGGGGTCCCTTATCATGGTCACTAGTCTAGCTACTATTATCGTCAAGAATCCAACCAAGAACCTCATCCTTCGATATATAGTTGATTGGTCCAACAAATGTATAACATGAGCATAAAGAAACAAGTTAAATTAAAGTTTGGTCTTATATGAAACATCATTTTTTTGGCACACACATAATTAAATAAATAAATAAACCACCATTCACAACCGATCATGAAAGCTTACTTAGAATTTCTGAAGGCTTTCGCCCCAGCATATGCAATGCTGTTAACTTCTCTTTTGCCTCTTCATCTCTTGCAATGGCGAAATCAGTTGGATATTTTTCAAATAATTTCATTGCCCCATCTGTTACATGCACAAATTAAAGTGGATTGCATATGTACAAGGCAAGGTAAAACTCCAACTAAATTGAAAAACCACGTACGAGTTCAACTAGATAAAAAAAAAGGATGTTTTTGGTTTTACACTTACCAAACACGTTGCTGCTAATGGTCATAAAAAACAGTCGTTGAATATCCTTATAAACCATTTTTGGTTTTGCACCATTTTGTTGTGCCCATATAAAACAGCCAAGCGAACTGGAAGCATCCCATCTGAGTTTGATATCGGCCTAGAACGATTGGATCTGCAATTCTAATGATAATTTGCTCATTCGCATTAAATTTACCTCTTTTGCCTTCTATTTTTCACATGCACAAACATGATTAGAAGTGTAAATGATATCTACAGAAGAAAATTACATGTTGGGATGGTCTTGCTTTTGGAACATGTGTTGTTTGTTCTAGTGTCACTACAAGAAAAATCATCAATGTCTATGGACACTTTTACCTACGGACATAAATTTATGTAAGTAAAATTAAAAATATTTTTACCTACTAAGTGTAGGAAAAATCTTATAATACCTAATAAATATGTAAAACTCATAAATATTTTTACCTATAGATACTTAGTGTAGGTAAAATTCTTGAAAAACTTGTGTATATGACTATTGTAGCATAGGTAAAACTTCAAAAGACAAGTACCTATGGATACTTGACGGCATCTACGGTACGAGACCAAAACATGTCTTGTAACTTACGAAAGGAATATTAACCGTTCGATTGTCAGATTTTTATTTTCTTTTTCTTTTTTTCTGCCATTTACCAAAACACCCTCATCTTCCTCACTAGAGACTCGGATTGTGTGAACTCGGACCGCGGCGTCGATAATGGCGATGACCAAGTTGCGGCGTGGACAGGATTCAGACATGTGGTGGCGGCGGCTGCCGCTGAAGAAGACTGGTGGCGCCGTAACAACTACCAAATCCAAAACCCGAACAAGTTAAGAAAGACAAACACATACTCTTCATCAGCGATGTGAATTGTGGAACTCAAATGCAACTCGGCACTGGCACCACCATCAATCCTGCGCTTGAACCGCATGAAATCAGCGATGGAATTGCTCTTCAGGAACTGCTCCGGCGACCCATTTTCATGCGGCGCGAAAACGGAAGAAGAAGAGGCTTTGAGGGTAGCATTGGGAAGGGGTGCGCTGGGGAACACAAAAAGAGGGGCTCGGTTGGAGGAAGGGAAGAAGAAGAGTCTGATTCTGGTGGTAGGGGAAGAAGTGGAAGGAGAATCGAAGAGGAATGAAGATGAAGAAGACTGTGGATTCGATAGACTCGGCGGAGAAGAGAGAACAGGGGTGCGGTGCGGTGCCAGAACGCAGAGAGAGAAGAGAGAAGGGTAAAAAGGGAAAATAAGCAAAGAAAAAGAAAAATTAAAATTGAAAATTAAAACAATATTAACCATCCGATAAAAAAGACAACGCATCCAACAGTCAAAGTTCCTTTCGTAAGTTACGAGACAGGTTTTGGTCTCATACCGTAGACGCCGTCCGGATACTTTAGTGTAGGTAAAATTTAAAAGACTTTTAGCTACCACTATACCAAAATTTATTTTTAATTGTAATTATTATTTGAAAAAAAAACAATTGCTAGTGTTTATTATTTAATTAAAGATATTAATGACCCAGGGCCAGAAGTAATTGTTGGCCAAAATTAGATATATAAAAGCAATTTCCAATAATATTACCACAAAATTAGTATTAGAATAATAATTCATTGAAAAAAAAAAGCAATATAACTAGCGCAGCACTGTCCGGTTTCTTATCCTGTCTCTCCTTCTCTATCATTGCCGCAGCAGCCGCAGCGGCGGCACTTCCCCCTCCGCATCAACATCACTGTTTCATGCTTCATAATATTACTTCTTATTTTTTGTTTTTTTTTTGTTGCTGAAATTTTCATCTTTTTGTAAAGTGATTATAATATTGCTTCATAATAATAATTCGTATTATATTTTATACCGTTAAAATAAAATTTTAGGCAAAATACATTCATATTCTCTAAAGTATAACAAAATCTTACTTAATATTCTTTTTCTTGCCTATACAAATTTCTCTTAAAAATTTAGTGTGCGAATATAATATGTTCTAAAATTTTAACTTATTATAACATTAATCTATTTTTATTGTGGAAGATAATTACTGTTTAGATTTTAGACCGTCCAAAATTTTATAGTATTATATAGATATAGATTTCTTTTTCGATATAAATATTATTTAATATTATTTTTTCAATTATTACATAGGATAACTCAAATAATTTACACCAATATAATAAATATAAAATTTCCTTAGTTTTGGAGAGTCATTTCCTTTTCTTTTTCACGTAGTTAGTTTACAGAGAGACGCAGTAAAGAATAGAAGAAGACTGAAGATTCCGACGAGGATCAGTGCTATGGTGTTCCGTCAACGTTTCCGTTGAATCGCCGAATTACGCCACGCGACGCAACTTTCCGATTTGCAACGAGCAACGAGTGAGTGTGATTTTTTTTTTTTTTGCTTTCAATGGAT
>QARZ01039871.1:32859-64167 GCA_013407115.1 Glycine latifolia | reverse complement strand
CCCCCCATGCACATACACCACATACAAATATGGGCTCATCGATGCACTGACCATGGCTAGGAACACATCCTTCCTCACAAGGGTAACCAACTGGTCATGGCACCCCATGTGGACATACACAACATACAACCATAGGCACCATCAATGTATGACCATGGCCAGGGACATACCCTTCCTCGCAAGGATGACCAGTCATGTACCCCCCATGTGTATCCACATCACACAATGACATTGTCCACATCAACATTATCTCTCATCAATGTCATCATTAACATCAACATTCCATCTCAACATTATCATCATCATAAAACATCAATATCATCCCATTTCAACATTATCACCCACATCAACATTGTTTCATTTAAACATCACCAATCACATAAGCATTATCTCATTTCAACATCATTAACCACTTCTATGGTATCTCACTTTCAATATCATCAACAAAATCAATAATCAAATCATCGCATCCAATTAGTAAAAACATCGTTTATCTTGAAAATGAGCACACACGGAACAAACACACATCGATCATAAATACATCGCATACCATTAGTTGAAAACGTAGTTTTTCTTGAAAAACTAGCACACAACAGGGATAGGCAGTTATCTCTATAATTGGGCTCCTTGGCCCCAAACTATGGTACCAAAACTATAACTAAATAATAAAATCCCCTTACCTAACTAGGAGTTCTCCCTGTTACAGCCTAGCGGTGTTGTTTCGCAATCCTTCGAATACGCATGCTTGTCCAAACGCAGAGTTCTATATAACAAATCGAAGACAATTTAGTATAGATTTCAAAGACAAGATCAATGTTAACAGTTGGGGTCAAATACCCACTCAAATAAAAAAGGGGCTAAAATGGTGCTTTGGGAGTCCACATCAAAAGACATCATTTTTAAATTCCAATCACACCAATATGACCAGGGTTCAACATAGATCACAGAAATGACATCAATATCATAAAAATGAGACTTTTATAACATCTCACTTTCAAAAGGTTTTCAAAGGAAGTGTAAAACTCCCAACAATGGTACCCAAAATACAAGAGATACTAAGAAAATCTTAATCTAGCTAGGAGAAGACAAAGGAAACCAAGGTTACCTCAAAGAAACCAAGGAAGAAGGATTTGGAGCTCCGTTCTCTACCAAAACTTCGAGTTGAGTTTCGAAGATTTCGCTCCGATTACGAGGTTCTTCTTCGTGCCGTGGTCCCATGGCAAGCAACGGTGGCCCGTGGTGGTTGATGGTGGTCGTGGGTGGTGGAAAGGGAGGTTCTAGGGTTTTGGGTGTGAGTTTAGAGAGAAAAAGGGGTAAAAAATGCATTCTGCACGCTGCGGGACGTATTTATAACAGAGTGTCTTTCTCAGCGCGCCTGCAGGTCTCACTCAGCATGACAGTAGATCTCACTCAGCGCGCCCTTCCTCACTCAGTGCAATTTCCTCTCTGTCTACAAATATCTTGGAATTGAACTCAGCGCGACTGCATGTCTTGCTCAACACGCTAGTCGCGCTTAGAGGACTGAGCGGACCATTCAATCTTTAGAGGACCTTTTGAGGGCATGTGTTTTGGAACAAAAGGGTAGTTGGGAGAGTTTTCTGCCATTGATAGAGTACTATAACAATAGTTTTCACTCTACCATTGGCATGGCTCCCTAGGAAGCTCTGTATGGTAGGAGGTGTAGGACACCCTTGTGGCTGCTAAAAGTCTGATTCTTTTTTGAGGACTCAGTTAGAAGCCATAGCGTCAGAGAGAGATAGTAGTTTCTATGTGGGATCAAATGGAGTCCTGAGATTTTTAGATAGAATATGTGTCCCTAATGTACCTAAGCTTAGGAAGATAATCTTGGAGGAAGGATATAGGAGCAGTTTTAGCATCCACCCTGGTGCTACCAAGATGTGTTAGGATCTCAAGATAATGTTTTGGTGGCCAAACATGAAGAAAGAGGTTAGTGAGTTTGTATATGCATGTTTAGTCTGTCAGAAGGCTAAGATAGAACATCAGAGACCCTCAGGGAAGTTGCAACCCTTAGAAATACCCCAGTGGAAGTGGGACAACATTTCCATAGATTTTGTTGTAGGACTACCTAGAATCCCGAAAGGTTTAGATTCTATCTAGGTTATTGTTGACAGATTGACCAAATCTGCTTACTTTATTCCCATCAATATCAGATTTTCCTTAGATAAGTTGACCTCCTTGTATATTAATGAGATTGTCAGATTACATGGTGTTCCATCTAGCATAGTATCTGACAGAGATCCTAGATTCACCTCTACATTTAGGAGAGTCTGAACAAAACATTGGGAACCAAACTTAGGCTAAGTTTAGCCTATCATCCTAAACTGATGGTCAGACTGAGCGGACCATTCAGTCTTTAGAGGACCTTTTAAGGGCGTGTGTTTTGGAACAAAAGGGTAAAAATTGTGGATCCAACTCCAAGAAGATCAAGCAATATCAAGTGTTTTAAGTGTCTTGGCAAGGGTCACATTGCTTCTCATCTTCCTAACAAGAGAACCATCATTTTGCTTGAGGATGGAGGCATAAAGAGTGAGTCTTCAAGTGACTCAAATAGTTCTTCAAGTGAAGAAGAAAAAGAACTCACACTAGGACAAGGAGAATGTTGTGCAATTTTTGCCTAGAAAAAGAGGAGACTCAAAGAGAAAATATTTTTCACACAAGGTGCTTGGTTAAAGACAAGGTATGCTCACTTATCATTAATGGTGGGAGCTACACCAATGTTGCTAGTGCAAGACTTGTGGAGAAATTACACTTGCCAACCACAAAACATCCAAAGCCATACAAGCTACAATGGCTTAGTGAAAGTGGAGAAGTGGTGGTAAATTTTCAAGTGCTCATTCCTTTTTCTATTAATGATTATCATGATAATGTTCTTTGTGATATTGTTCCAATGGAGGCTGGTCATATCCTTCTTGGTAGGCAATGGCAATATGATAGGAAAGTGATACACAATGGCATGGAGAACACTTTTGAGTTTGAGCACCTAGGCAAGAAAATTATTTTGAGGCCTTTGTGTAATGACCCGCCTCGTCGCTACTATATCATGCTCTTAATTATGCTTTTAATGGTAATTTATATTTGAAAATCCCTTTTAGTTTGTTTATAAAAATAGTAGTAAATTTTTCGTAAGCATAATCAATATCACAAATCAAAATTCAAATATACAAAGATGCAATACATCATAATACCTGTATGTTAATAATTATAAGTTGGTAGTAATTATAAATAACCAAGTCTAAATTATACAATTTTCTCAAAAGAAACAAGGATTTAAATGATGGGGTGTAAATAGCTAAATGTTGGGTGTAGTCATTAGAACAAGGGGTGTAACTAGCAAAAATACAACCCTTGCCCGGGATCTAGCCCATCTACATCCTGGCTACTTGGCAGCTCCAACCAACATAAGTCATCTTCCCGGTACTTTACCAATATCCATCTGCTCATGCGAACATGGTTCGTGATCATCACAGGTACCAATCCAAAAGGTACAACAAAACAAAGGTGAGTCCATCATGTAAAATAATAATTAAATAAATATCATCAGTTATAAAAAGACAACTCGAACATTGTAAAATCACCACAATAATCAAATATTTTATCACGCATTCAATCATGGACAACCCGTCCAAACACATTTCACAATTCACCTTAAAATGACTAGTCATGATGCATGTTCCAGACTTATCTCTTTGTCAATGCAATGTGGTACCATCCTCATGGAAATAGCCTCTTTTAGGAAAATGATGCAGAAGCTCGTCAAGGTCACTCTATTGTGCACAGGTCACTCCCTCTCATGGTGATCAGCCCTGAGTCACAAGGGAGTCCCAAATAGAGATGCCCCTCTAGTACCTCTGTACCCTACTGCCACCATCCTATTTCCATTATGCATGAAGTATGTACATGGGCTCTATCAACGTATGACCCAGGCCCATGCTCAACTCGACCTTGGTAGGATAACATCATACGCCCCTCATATACATATATATTAACCCATTCTCGAGTACACTGATGCACTGACCGTGGTCCTTGCAAGGTTAACCACCCGGTCCGGCATCTCACGTCAATACGTAAAATATCTCCACGACTCCATCAATGTATGACCCAATCCTAGGATCCACTCGTCCTGGCTAGGATAATGTCATACACCTCCATGGGTATTTATGTATATCCAAATGCATTTAGATTACCATGAGCACTATAAATGTATGGCCCTGTCCGGGATTAACTCATCCCGGTTAGGATAATGCCATACATCCCCCATGATATTAATGCATTTAATGACTCAAGCCAATACAATGCTCAATCTCAACGTCATTCACAAACACTACAAACAAGTGAATAGGTGTGCAATGTTAGGTGTCCGGATTGGCACTTAGGCATAACAATTGATGTAATAATCCTGAACAAGGTTGGACAAGGACACAATGTTGTCTGGGTAAGGAAGCCCGGTAATTCACAAGAAAATGGGTACGAGCTCTGCCAAGTAGGAACCCGGTAGCTCTTTTCCCGAGAAGGTACGAGCTCTGTCGAGTAACGAACCCGATAGCTATTTTCTCAAGACATACAAGCTATGCCTAGTAAGTAACCCAGTGGCTCTTTTTCCAAGAACATACGCACTCTGCCAAGTAACAAACCCGCTCACCTCGACCAACCCATCTCGGTAGCCGACGCCACAAACAAAGATTTGACACATGCAACTCGGCCAACACTTCCCGATAGCCAACGTCACAAACAAAGGTTTAACACATGCAACTCGACCAACCCTTCCGTGCAGTCGACGTGCTTCTGCTTCATGCACTACTATTTATAGATGAAGCATTGAGGCAAGTTGCCAGCCACTTGATTCAACCAGCTATCACAGCCACCATAATTGCCCACTTGCGTGACCGTACAGCCACCATAGCCACCACCATTTTTACTATGCGTGTACGGATAGCTTATCTCAACCACAAAATTTGACTTTCACCTTTTATGCACAAACACCCATGCAAAACACTTTAGCAAATTTCAAGATTTGTATTAAACAATTAATTAACACAAATATCTTTCTACTTGTAAAATTTCAGGGTGTTACAACTCTCCCTCCCTTTTTGAAATTTCGTCCCTGAAATTTACCTGTTGTAAACAGTGTTGGATATGCTTCTTGCATTTGACTCTCCAGTTCCCATGTTGCATCTTCTCCAACTGGGCCTCCCAAGATTACCTTAACCAAAGGAATTTCTTTCCCTCTTAGGTGCTTTATCCGTCTATGCTAAATCCTCAAAGGTAGTGTTTTATACGTCAAGTTTTCTTTTACTTGAATATCATCCAATCTGACCACATGAGAAGGGTCATGTATATATTTACAAAGTTGGGACACATGAAATACATCATGAAGATTAGAAAGAGACGGGGGTAAGGCAATTTGATATGCAACAGGGCCGACTCTTTTTAGAATTTGGAAGGGACCAATGATATGCTTCTAGCATATAGTACTTTTTAGGCTTAATTGAGTAATAAACTAATTAAAGAGTTAGTAAATTAGTTTAGGAATTAGTGAATTATTACTTAATTGTATATTTCTTAAGTTTCTTAGTATTTTATCATTTAGGAACCAACAACAAGGGAAAAGAAGCTAAAAGGAACAAGCCAATGCTCTCGAAGTTCCCACGCGAGTCGTGCCATCATCCAGGCGATCAGCGCCAGATGATAAAACACAGGACCTCAGTTTGAACAAGTCACGCGAGTCGCACCATCCTATCAAACTCAAGTATCCAGTTCGAATAAATCATGCGATCAACGCCAACATCCACGCGATCAGCGTGAGAAGTCATAGAACAGCCTTTTCAACTCGAACAACTCACGCGATTAGCGTGGGACTTCATGCGAATCGCGTGAGAAGCTTGCTGGTTCCCCAATTAAAAAGATTTAATTTGGTTCAGTGTGGGGTTTTGTGAAAACTTACTGGAATAAAACCTAGGACGTTTGGAGGCATAAAAGGAGGCCTCTGGGTCACAAAGAGGGAGCTTTTGAACAGAGGTTTAGAGAGATTGCTAAGGAGGAAGCCATTGAAGCACCTTGGGAGAAGATTGGAAAGCTGCAGAATCATACCCTTTGTAATCCTTTCTTTTCTTCTGGTATGTTAATCATGGAAGTATTGTTAACTCTGAGTATGCTTGGCTAATTTCTGCATTGTGGTTGAGCCATGAACCTATGAGGAATTCCTCTATGTATTGATTGGTTTTGATAAGAATGTCATAATTGCTTTGTTCCATTCTACTATTCACTGCATAATTCTTAATTGAACTGGCCATTCTCTTAAGAGGGTTAGGGTTAGGGTTCGCAATAGGGATATTGGGATTCTAATTTCTGAAATGAGTAGAACAACGATTTATACATTGCCTAGGGATAGGGATGTGTAGTTGCAGCACCTTCAGTTTGTGTTTACTTAATGCTTGGTTTAAGAGGGAATCACTAAGGGATTAGGGTTCTTAATTCCATCAAAGGGTTAAACTACTAAGGGATTAGGGTTTAGCTAATCACAGAAGAACACAACAGCTGAGCAATTAAGATTAGTTCAAGTTAATAATCAATCGAACATAGTAGGAAGGAATCATAGGGGATTGCGCTTAACTACAATCATCCTTCATAACTGCAGTAAACTCTAATTAAATTCACTTACATTCTTGTTAATTTTCTATCATTTAAATTACAGCACTCAATTACAAATCAACCAACCCTTCAATTTATTATTTTGTCTTCCAATTTCTAAGACGTTAAGTTACATAAGATTGCATTCAATCCCTGTGGAGACGATACTCTACTTACTTACTTTATTACTTGAAACGAACGGTACACTTGCCGATTTCGCAACAACCAACAAGTCGTGGTGTGAGTTTCCGGGTTTATAATGCTCGGCCAACCCCGATCCTAGGGGTAACTTTCAAAAATGATCACCGACTTCAAACACTAGGTCTTTCCTCCTCTTATCATGATAGCTTTTTTGTCTATTCTGGGCCATTCTCATCCTATCCTGGATCAACTTGACCTTCTCAGTCGTTTGTTGAATCACCTCGGGCCCTAACACAAGACCTTCGTTTGGTTCTACCCAACACAAGGGTGTTTTACACCTTTTACCATACAGGGCTTCATAAGGAGCCATGCCAATGGTAGAGTGAAAACTATTGTTATAGGTGAACTTTATCAAGGGTAGGAAACTATCCCAGCTACCTCATTGTTCTAGAACACATGCCCTCAAAAGGTCTTCTAAAGATTGAATGGTCCGTTCTGTCTGACCATCCGTTTGAGGATGATAGACCGAACTTAGCCGAAGCCGGGTTCCCAAGGCTTTGTTCATAATTTCCCAAAATCTAGATGTGAACCTTAGATCTCGATCAGACACTATACTAGAGGGTACACCGTGCAATCGGATAATCTCGCTAATGTTTAGGGAAGTCAACTTTTCTAAGGAAAATCGGATATTGATAGGAATAAAGTGAGCAGACTTAGTCAATCTGTCCACAATAACCCAGATTGAATAAAATCTAGCTCGAGTCCTTGGTAAACTCACAACAAAGTCCATGGAAATACTATCCCATTTCTATTGGGGTATCTCTAAGGGTTGTAACTTACCTAATGGTCTCTGGTGTTCTACCTTAGCCTTCTGAAAAATCAAACACGCATATACGAACTCATTAACTTCTTTCTTCATGTTTGACGACCCAAACATAGTCTTAAGATCTTGGTACATCTTGGTGGCACCAGGGTGAATACTTAAGTTACTTCTATGCCCCTCTTCTAGAATCACCTTCCTAAGCCCGGATACGTTGGGAACACAAAATCTTTCTTGAAATCTTAAAACTCCATCCGGTCCCACATGAAAACTACTAGCATTCCTTGATGCTATGAACTCTAATTGAGTTCTCAGGAAAGAGTCATACTTTTGTCTTTCTCGTATCTCTTCTAGCAGCCTACTTGTAATCTGTAAGGCTCCTAGTCTTACACTATTAGGGGTGAACTCACATGCTAGACTAAGGTCTCTAAATTGCTCCAAAAGATCCAATTCCCTAACCATTAATGAGGACATATGCAAAGATTTTCTACTCAATGCATCAGCCACCACATTGGCCTTGCCGGGATGATATCTTAACTCAAAATCGTAATCCTTAAGAAATTCTAACCATCTTCTTTGGTGCATGTTTAATTCTTTTTGGCTAAACAAATACTTAAGGCTTTTATGATCACTAAATACCTCGAATTTAGATCCAAAAAGATAATGTCTCCATATCTTAAGGGCAAATACCACAGCGGCTAGTTCCAAATCATGGGTAGGGTAGTTTCTTTCATGCATTTTAAGCTGCCTAGAAGTATATGCCACAACCCGGCCATTCTGCATCAACACTCCTCCTAAACCCATCTTAGACACATCACAATACACCTCAAAGGGTTCTTTCGGGTCAGGAAAAACTAACATAGGAGCGACTGTTAGTTTTTCTTTGAGGGTTTGAAAACTATGCTTACACCGGTCATCCCATACAAACACCTGACCTTACGAGTTAGCTTGGTTAAAGGTAATGCTATCTTAGAGAAACCTTCTATGAATCTTCTGTAATACTCGGCCAAGCCCAGAAAACTTCTAATCTCAAACACGGACTTGGGACGTTCCCATTCCAAGACAGCCTCTACCTTAGACGGGTCTACTGCTATACCTCCTTGGGATATCACATGCCCAAAAAAACTTACCTTATCCAACCAGAATTCACACTTAGACAACCTAGCATACAGTTGTCGCTCCTTAAGGGTCTATAGCACAATTCGTAAGTGCTACTCATGCTCTTCTCGAGTCTTCGAATACACTAGAATATCATCTATAAAAACCGCTACAAAGCTATCAAGCTAAGGGTGAAATATCCTATTCATGTAATCCATGAACACACCAGGAGCATTAGTCACACCAAAGGGCATAACCAGATACTCATAATGACCATAACGGGTTCTAAAAGTAGTCTTTGGAATATCCTCAGACTTTACCTAGATTTAGTGGCAACCCGAACTAAGATCTATCTTGATGAACACACAAGCTCCTACTAGTTGGTCCATAAGGTCGTCTATCCTAGGCAAATGATACTTATTCTTAATCGTCACCTTGTTCAACTGATGATAATCTACACACAACCTCATGGTTCCATCCTTTTTCTTCACTAATAGCACGAGTGCTCCCCACGGTGACACACTAGGCCACACAAATTACTTGGCCAACAGTTCCTCTAACTGTTTCTTAAGCTCAACTAGCTCTATAGGGGACATCCTATAAGGAGCTATACATATTGGTCCAGCACCGGTACCAAGTCTATGGAAAATTCTACCTCTCTTTCTGGTGGTAATCTAGATATATCCTTAGGAAATTTTCTGGGAAATTCTTTAACAACTGGAAGGTTGTCTAAGGAAACCTTGGTTTCCATGCCTAGGTTTGCCAAGATCATGTATACTTGAGCGTTTTCTTTCAAAGAAGAGATAACCCGGTTAGCCGAGATAAACATCCCTTTATCTCTCACGTCCGAGATGCTGAACATGACCGTTTTATCAAAACAATTCAATAAAACCTAGTTGAAGATAACCAGTCCATTCCCAAGATATCGATCTGACTAAGAGGCAAAAAAATCAGATCAACACAAAATTTCCTCTCAGAAATTTCAACAAAACAATTTAAACACACCTCGGAAGTTACCACTGACCCACTAGCCTGGGTCGCAACTACAAGTTTAGTATTCAAAGGAGACACAAAAAGTTTAAGTCTTTCTACACACAACAGGGATATAAAGGAATGGGTTACGCCATAATAAAAAAGCACAAGTAAAGGAATCCTGTTTATGAAACATTTACCTTGGATTAGATCTCTAGAATTTGAGACTTCAGCACCACTAAGAGTAAATACTCCTCCCGTGGTCCTCGGTTGTCTGACTTGGTCCTGTTGACCGCTTCCATTCATCTCTCTCTTAGGATGTAGACAGTTCATTTGAAGGTGACCTATCTTTTTGCAATTAAAGCAAGTTGGTCCTTCTTGCTTGCATTCAATAGAGAGATGCCCTGGTTTACCACACTTGAAACAGATAATCCGAGTGAGAAAAGGAGAAGGTCTACTACTACTTCCACCAGAAGAACCCGATGCAGCAATTCTTGGATAGCTGGGGTGATTACTATATGACTTACGAGTAATGGTGTAGGGTTTCCCACGGTTTTGTAACCCGGTTTTCTTATCCTTTACCGAGTCCGTATTACGATAGTAGGCCACCCTTTCTCAGGAATCCTCATCACCCTTTCTTAGGAATCCTCATCCCATATTCTGCACATGTTGACCAATGCAGGGAACTGCCGGACTCCTTGATAGTTTACAGCTTGTTTTACCTTGGGTCGCAAGCCGTTCAAGAACTTCACGCATTTTGAGCTCTCACCATCCCGTCCTTGATAGTGAGGGAAGTAGCTTACTAATTCCTTAAACTTAGCCGCATAATCGGCTACAGTCCAATTTCCTTGCTTAAGTTCAAGGAACTCCATCTCCTTTTTGTTCCTTACATCCTCCAGGAAGTATTTCTCTAGGAATACCTCCTTGAAGGTTTCCTAAGTTATTATCCGGCCTTCTGCCTCCATTCGTTGGCGAGTGTTATCCCACCAATACTCGGCTTCCTCTGATAGAGTATAAGTGCTGAAGACAACCTTCTGCTCTTCCGGACACGCAATAACCCAAAAAATCTTCTCAGTTTCTCATATCCAGGTCTAGGCACCATCTGGGTTGTATCCTCCACGGAAGGAAGGAGGATTATTGCGTTGAAAATGGTCTAACCCGTGATACTCAGCAGCTCCTGGAGCTTCTCCTCTTTGCTGATTCCCTAATGCCTGAGCTAAGGCTTGAAGAGCTCGATGATAGCACGGTCATTCCTACCAGCCATCACTTCCTACGCATAGCGAGAAGTGAGAACCCGAAAGGAATACAAAACAAACACCAAGTTATACTATACAAACTTCCTATTGTTTGCATTTCAGACTACTTGCCATAATGTTCCCTTGCATTGTCTCGAATTATACAGATGGCCAGTCTGATAACTCACAACAATGCATAGAACTTATAGTATAGTAGACATGAAAATACAAACTTACTATGACTATACTAACATCCTACACAAGCTTTAACATAAATAAACATAATCCAGCATAGAACAACTAGTCACTTTAACAATCAAGCATTCAACAATCAACACGGCATGCACATAAGAAACATAGTAAGCTCATAACTCACTGGCCGGAAGGTCCGACCTACTCTGATACCACTAATGTAATGACCCGCCTCATCGCTACTGTATCATACACTTAATTATGCTTTTAATGGTAATTTATATTTGAAAATCCCTTTTAGTTTGTTTATAAAAATAGTAGTAGATTTTTTGTAAGCATAATCAATATCACAAATCAAAATTCGAATATACAAAGATGCAATACATCATAATACCTGTATGTTAATAATTATAAGTTGGTAGTAATTATAAATAACCAAGTCTGAATTATACAATTTTCTCAAAAGAAACAAGGATTTAAATGATGGGGTGTAACTAGCAAAAATACATCCCGACTACTTGGCGGCTCCAACCAACATAAGTCATCTTCCTGGTACTCTACTGTTGTCCATCTGCTCATGCGAACATGGTTTGTGATCATCACAGCTACCAATCCACAAGGTACAACAAAGCAAAGGTGAGTCCATCATGTAAAATAATAATTAAATAAATATCATCAGTTATAAAAAGAACTCGAACATTGTAAAATCACCACAATAATCAAATATTTTATCACGTATTCAATCATGGACAACCCGTCCAAACACATTTCACAATTCACCTTAAAATGACTAGTCATGATGCATGTTCCATAGTTATCTCTTTGTCAATGCAATGTGGTACCATCCTTAGGGAAATAGCCTCTCTTAGGAAAATGATGCATAAGCTCGTCAAGGTCACTCTGTCGTGCACAGGTCGCTCCCCCCTCATGGTGATCAGCCCTGAGTCACAAAGGAGTTCTAAACAGAGATGCCCTATAGTACCTCTGTACCCTACTGCCACCATCCTATTTCCATTATGCATGAAGTATGTAGATGGGCTCTATCAATGTATGACCTAGGCCCATGCTCAACTCGACCCGGGTAGGATAACTTCATACTCCTCCCATATACATATATACTGACCCATTCTCGGGTACACTGATGCACTGACCGTGGTCCTTGCAAGGTTAGCCACCCGGTCCGACATCTCACGTCAATACATAAAATATCACCACGACTCCATCAATGTATGACCCAACCCTAGGATCCACTCGTCCTGGCTAGGATAATGTCATACACCCCCGTGGGTATTTATGTATATCCAAACACATTTAGATTACCATGAGCACTATAAATGTATGGCCCTGTCTGGGATTAACTCATCTCGGTTAGGATAATGCCATACATCCCCCATGATATTAATGCATTTAATGACTCAAGCCAATACAATGCCCAATCTCAACGTCATTCACAAACACAACAAACAAGTGAATAGGTGTGCAATGTTAGGTTTCCGGATTGGCACTTAGGCATAACAACTGATGTAATAATCCTGAACAAGGTCGGACAAGGGCACAATGTTGTCCGGGTAAGAGGCCCAGTAATTCACAAGAAAATGGGTACGAGCTCTGCCAAGTAGGAACCCGGTAGCTCTTTTCCCGAGAAGGTATGAGCTCTGTCAAGTAACGAACCCGGTAGCTCTAGTAAGTAACCCGGTGGCTCTTTTTCCAAGAATATACGAGCTCTGTCGAGTAACGAACCCGCTCACCTCGACCAACCCATCTTGGTAGCTGACGCCACAAACAAAGATTTGACAAATGCAACTCGACCAACCCTTCCCAGCAGCCGACGTCACAAACAAAGGTTTGACACATGCAACTCAGCCAATCCTTCCCGGCAGCCGACGTCACAACAAAAAGGTTGGACACATGCAACTCGGCCAACCCTTCCCGGCAGCCGACGTCACAACACAACCCGGTAGTCGTCTTCCTCAAACCATTTACAGACATCGTCAATATATTTTATGCAGCATATGAAATAACAGATACACACTTTAACCCAACCATGATATCAAAAATCATTATTAACACAATAAACTCCCCTTACCTCAACAGGGAGTCTTTTCTTTCACACTTAACGTGAGTTTTTGTTTGAACATGAGTTCTCCCAGCAATGAGGAATGAAAGGATTATGCTTTGTTCACCAATTCCTCTTAACGTAGGGGTGTTTTCGCTGCAACTATGGTGGTTCTTGAGTTAAAGGTGGTATGGTGGAAGAAGAGAGATTTCTGGGTGCAAAGAGTTTAGAGAGAGAAAAGAAGAGAAACACGCATAGGAGTGAGAGAGTGAATCGTGCTTCTGCTTCATGCACTGCTATTTATAGATGAAGCATTGAGGCAAGTTGCGAACCACTTGATTCAGCCAACTATCACAGCCACCATAGTTGCTCACTTGCGTGACCGAACAACCACCATAGCCACCACCATTTTTACTATGTGTGTACGGATAGCTTATCTCAGCCACAAAATTTGACTTTCACCTTTTACGCACAAACACCCATGCAAAACACTTTAACATATTTCAAGATTTATATTAAACAATTAATCAACACAAATATATTTCTACTAGTAAAATTTCAGGGAGTTACATTTTGACTCTTAGACAAAAGTGAGCTACCAAAGAGAAAAAACTAGTGAGAAAAAAGGAAAGGAAAAATAAAATGATACCAAAAAAAATCATGGGATTAAAGAGAGCTTGTTCTTGAGTGAAAGGCAAATTAAGAGAGTGTTATTGGCACAACAACCTCTTTATTATATGCTTCTTAACTCTCTTTGTTTACATGTTCAAAAAGTAGGTGAAAAATTGCCCAAAGCTATGCAATCCCTTTTGGAAGAATATCAAGATGTTTTTCCAAAGGAAGTTCCTAATGGCTTGCCTCCCTTGAGAGGCATAGAGCATCAAATTGATTTGATTCCTGGTTGTTCACTCCCTAATAGGCCAACTTATAAGACTTCACCAATGGAAGGAAAAGAGACACAAACACAAGTGGATAAGCTAATTAGAAAAAAGGTGGATCCGTGAGAGCATGCGCCCTTGTGCTATGCATGTTATTCTTGTGCCTAAAAAGGAGGGAACTTGGAGAATGTGTAGGGATTGTACGGCAATCAAAAACATCACCATAAGGTATAGACATCTCATACCTAGACTTAATGATATTTTAAATGAATTGCATGGTGCTACTATTTTCTCTAAAATTGATCTTAAGAGTGGTTATCATCAAATAAGGATGAGGGAAGGGGATGAATGGAAAATGGCTTTAAAAAAAAATTTGGGCTTTATGAATGCTTAGTTATGCCTTTTGGTTTGACTAATGCACCTAGTACCTTTATGAGACTTATGAATCATGTTCTTAGACACTTTATAGGTAAATTTGTGGTAGTGTACTTTGATGACATTCTTGTTTATAGTGCCAATGTAAATGAGCATTTGATGCATGTAAAAAGTGTCTTGGAGGTGCTAAGGAAGGAAACCTTGTATGGAGCAATTGATAAATGTTTTTGCACTTCACAAGTTGTGTTTCTAGGTTTTGTAGTAGGTGCTCAAGGAGTCCAAGTGGATCAAGAGAAAGTGAAGCCATCATGGAGTGGCCAACTCCAAAAGGTGTTAAAGATGTGAGAAGCTTTCATGGTTTAGCTAGCTTTTATAGGAGATTTGTGAAGAATTTTAGCACCATTGTTTTTCCTTTGAATGAATTAATGAAGAAAACCATGAGTTTTTCTTGGAAGCAAGAACATGAAATTGCTTTACAAACATTGAAGGATAAGTTATCTCATGCACCTATTCTTGCATTGCCTAATTTTAATGCTTCCCTTGAATTGGAATGTGATGCATTTAATGTGGGCATTGGGGGGGGTTTTAATTCAAGATAAACATCCTATTGCTTATTTTAGTGAGAAATTGAAGGGTGCATGTTTGAACTATTCCACTTATGATAAAGAATTGTATGCACTTGTGAGAGTCTTGCAAACTTGGCAACATTATCTTTTACCTAAGAAATTTGTGATACATAGTGATCATGAATCTCTTAAATATTTGAAAAGTCAAGGCAAACTCAACAAGAGACATGCTAGGTGGGTTGAGTTCATTGAGTAATTTCCTTATGTAATTAAACATAAGCAAGAAAAGTTGAATGTGGTGGCGGATGCCTTATCAAGAAGGCTTTGTTTGATTTCTATGCTTGAAACTAAATTGCTTGGTTTTAATCACATAAAGGAATTGTATGCAAGTGATCATGACTTCTCTAGTATCTTTGCTTTGTGTGAGAAAGGGGCTCATCAAGGATATTTTACGCATGATGGTTTCTTGCTCAAGAAAAAGAGATTATATGTTCCTAAAAGCTCTTTGAGAGAACTTTTCATTAGGGAAGCTCATGAGAATAATTTGATGGGGCACTTTGGTGTGGACAAAACTTTGGCTATTTTATATGAACATTTATTTTGGCAAAAATGAGGCATGATGTGCATAAGCTTATTTCTCAATGCATTACTTGTCATAAAGCTAAATCTAGATTAATGCCTCATGGTTTGTATACACCTTTGCCTATTCCTAACTTCCCTTGGGTTGATATTTCTATGGATTTTGTTCTTGGTCTTCCAAGATCCAAGAGGGGAAAGGATTCTATATTTGTTTTTGTTGATAGGTTCTCAAAGATGGCACATTTCATACCTTGTCATAAGAGTGATGATGCTTGTGAAGTAGCTAATCTTTTCTTCAAAGAAGTGGTGAGACTACATGGATTGCCAAGAAGCATAGTGAGTGATAGAGACACAAAGTTCCTTAGCCACTTTTGGAAGACATTGTGGGGTATGCTTGGTACAAAACTCTTTTTTTCATCAACTTGTCACCCACAAACGGATGGCCAAACCGAGGTGGTTAATAGAACATTGGGACAACTCCTTAGATGCTACATCAAGGGTAATTTGAGAACTTGGGAAGAGTGTCTAGCTCACATTGAGTTTGCTTACAATAGAGTAGTTCACAAGACTACTTCTTTATCTCTTTTTGAAATTGTTTATGGCTTTAATCCTTTAACTCCTCTTGATTTATTGCCTTTACCTAACACTTCTTCTATGGTTAATCATGATGCTTTGTCTAAAGCTTCTTATGTTAGAAAACTACATGAACAAGTGAAGGCACATGTGGAGAGAAAGATGGAACAATATGCAAAGCAAGCCAATAACCACAAAAAGCAAGTGATCTTTAATGAAGGAGATTTAGTGTGGCTTCATTTAAGGAAGGATAGATTTCCTCATGAAAGGAAATCCAAGCTGAAAATACTATGAATACACAACAAATGAACCAAGAGGGGGGTGAATTGGTTCAAACTGGAAACTTAAAACTTTTTGAAACAAATTGCGGAATTAAAACTTAGGATCGTATCACAAGTTCACCTTTTTCAAATCCAGAAATCTTTCTTCTCCCAAGATCAACCTTAGTTATGAAAGCAATGACAGAAAATGTTTCAAGGATAATAAAACTTGATTTCACAAAGACTTGAAATGAAATATACATAAATTAGACAAGAGACAAAACAATTATACTGGTTCACCTCTCAACCTTGGAGGCTACATCCAGTTCTTCCAACCCAAACTTAGGTTAGAGTAATTACTAAATCAAATAATCTTTTACAAGCTGTTTACA
The DNA here is from genome assembly GCA_013407115.1 of Glycine latifolia. Lineage (NCBI taxonomy): Eukaryota > Viridiplantae > Streptophyta > Magnoliopsida > Fabales > Fabaceae > Glycine > Glycine latifolia. The sequence continues at coordinate 47,382 of QARZ01039871.1, read as the reverse complement.
AGTGACCTCTTTATCAACACTATTCAAAGATACAGATTCTAAAATCGTATTAGAATACAAGTCACTAAGATAATGAGAACCCTACTCAGAATCTTAACCCTAGAGAACCCTACTCTAGTTTGCTTGAAAAGAAACACAATGATTTATCACAATACAATAGAAATTATCAAAACTTCTAAAAAGAAAGGTTCAAGATAAACACAACCTAAGATCTTCCATGCATGAGTATATGAAATGGAATGAGATTACCAAAACCCTTTAGGTTGTAAAGAATAATATCTCAGAAACACACTCTTGAAAATCTTCTTTCTTTAAAACATCTTCTCTAAAAAACTCAGAAATCTTGATCACCAAAGATGTTGTTTTATCTTAGAGTAAAACGGTATTTTGGGCACTTATGAAAGCTTAGAAACTTTTGGGTAAGTCACTCTTGTAATGAGTAAATCGCTCAATGTCTATTTATAAGAAAAAGACTTACCAAGCTTTATAAAAAAATAGAATTAACTGACAATAATTGATTAATCCGCTAGTGTAATCGATTAAATTGCCATATGTAATCGATTAAAGCAACTAGATAATCGATTAAACTATTCATCAGCTTTTTGGAAGTGGTTTCAAGAACACAATAATCGATTAATCCGTACAGTAATCGATTAAGTCAGTAAAGCTGGATTACAAAGAATAGAATGTCTAATCGATTACTGGAAATGGTAATCGATTAAACCAGAATGCATTATTATAAAATGAGTTAAGATAATCGATTACGTAAGGAGGTAATCGATTATTCCAGTAATGCATGGTTTTTCATAAAACACTGTGTAATCGATTAAAATGATCATGTAATCGATTAAACTGTTCTTCAAGGCTTTTCCAGAAAAGATTGAATGTCTTTAATCGATTAAACTTCTTGTGTAATTGATTAAAGCAGTAAGATTTGTTTTTTTTTAAAATAACTTAGCCTTTGAGAACATAACATCTTGTAAAACCATTTTGATTTCTTTTAAGATTTGAAAAACATGAATGCATGATCATGAGAAAGCACATGCTAATGAAAGGATCACAAGGCTTTTAACTTGAACCACTTAGACAAATTACAAATGTCATCAACTGATTGGGCATGTAAAAAGCTAAAACAACAAACAAGTCTTCAACCTTGGTTCAATCTCCTTGTAGCTTCCTTTAAACTCAACAATCTCCCACTTTTTGGCTTTGAGCATGCCAAATCAATATGTCAATTTGTCTATTCTTTTGATTGCTTTAGAGGGATAACTGATTCCTGAAATCTAAGTCAGCTTTTGCAAGATCAATTGTTAGCATCCATTATTTAAAAAACATGCTCCTGCTAACTTGGGTAGATTTTTTCACAATTAAAACCTTTCATGCAGCATTCATGTTACATACCATTTTCTCCCCCTATATCATACAATGTTTCAATCATTACTCCCCCTAAATTTCAGATATTTCTCCCCCTATTTGGCTTATCAAAGTAAAAAAAAATGATTATATATAAAAAACAGGGGAATGAAAAGAGAGAATCAGAAATACTTATATTAAGGATAATTCAACAAATTCATCAATCAACCTGAGAATTAAAATACTTAAACAAACATCAAACAAAGCAATAGAAGGCAACTAGAGCATAATGAAATAGCAACAATAGAGACAAACAGAAGCACCTTAAGAAATCTAAGCTTATTTATCCATATTATCCAATACAAGCCTAGCTTCTATGTTCTCTAATCTAGACTTCATCTCTTTCATGGATGAATTTGTCTCAGCTCTATGCTCATGATGAAGAGACAACAGTGCATCCATCTTTTGAATCATTAGAAACTCAAAAGGACTGTAGGAAGGTTGAGCAGAACCTTCACCTTCTTCTTCTTCTTCTACATCAGCTTCTTCTTCTTCACCTTCAGCTGGTGGCAATTGTTGCCCTACCATCTGCCATCCATAAGGAGTTTTGACCATTCCAAGCTTGGTCAGATGCTTCTCTTTGATGAGGCTATTGTTGGAGTTGGTGTTATCAACAACCTCATTAGTTACATCAACCTTGAAGTAATCAATGAATCTGGAAATAAGGACAGCATATGGAAAAGGATAGTTCATTAATCTTTTGGACTTAAGCATTATCTCCTGAATTATGAGAATCCAATTCATCTGAATTCCATTTTTCAGACCATAGACAATTTGAAGATCATCATCAGTAGCTTGAGCATGGTTTGTAGACCTAGGAGTTAGGATGTAGGTGATGATGTAGTGAAGGAGTCTATCCTCATGAGTCACAGGACCTGTGCTGAGCCTCAACTTTAACCTCATTTAAGGATCAAGTAACATTCCTCTATAGGTTTCCACCCTATTGTATCCTTCAGCTTCCTCCTCAAATTTCCTTTCACCATCAAAGGAAATACCAGCAACCTCCTGCCAAATTTCAAGAGTAATCTCCATGGCTACCCCATTCACTTGAGACAAGATTGTCCCCTCCATGGAAGACTTAGAGCAGGTGTAAAACACCTTCACTAGTTCAGGGTAAAAGGTACTCTTCATCTCCACAAATTTCTTCAAACCTTGGGCTTCAAGCATGGCTGGGAATTGAAAGCCTTCCCTACTGAACCAGCCAAGGTTAAGGTGTTTTGGAGAATATATCAGTTTGGTTGCATTGAATTGAAGGTAGGTCATTTTCTCTCTCTCATTTGAAAACCAATGGTCTAATCTACTTACTGCTGGGTTAGAAGTTTCAACCTTTCTCTTAGATGATTTGGTTCTCTTAGGAGTAGACATAATGGCTAAGCGAGAAAAAGCTATATGGACAAAGGTTTAGACTCAGATAAGGACCAACAAGGCTTAAGATGGAAGATGGGAAAGTTGTGTATTATTCCATTCAACATAGGCTGTTTATATAGAAGATTTTGGCTCCAAGATTGAAATTTCAAAAGTGTAACAATTGATACGAATTAATCCACTAACATAAAAGCACATTTGATTCAAAATTTGAATTTTGGGGCAGTTGGGCAGTTACAATTTCCATGATAAAACTGCAGATTCTATAATAACTCCATGGATAATCAATTATTTCATAAGCAGAATCAGTTTTAGCAGAGGCAGTAATCGATTATTTCAACAAGTAATCGATTATTACAATAAGAATTCGAATTTTCAGACATTATGCATACAATATAATCGATTACCATTCATTGTAATTGATTATTCCAGTGAGTTTGAATTTTATAAAAGCATTTTAAGCTTATGTAATCGATTATTTCGATGGTGTAATCAATTATTCCAGTGAGTTTGAATTTTTGAAAAAATTTCTCATGAAGAATAATCGATTATTTCGTTCTTGTAATTGATTACATAAGTGCAAAATTCATTCTAAACAACATTTCAGGTTCATTTAATCGATTAATTCGTTGCATAATCGATTATAACAGTAGATTTATCACAATGAATAGTGATTATGCAGAATATATCAATTTTGTATGATTTTGAGATTAAACGCCAATCAATGATGCATTTTCATGTTAATAAGCATATACATATCATGCTAACACACACTAGATTCATCTAGTATCCCTAGCATGTTTCTAAGAGTGTAGTATTTATCTCTATCCAAAGGCTTAGTGAAAATGTCAACTAATTGAAAGTTGATTTCAACAAATTCAATTTTGATGTTACCCTTTTGGATATGGTCTCTGATAAAGTGATGTCTGATTTCAATATGCTTTGTCCTTGAGTGCATGATAGGATTTTTGGATATGTTGATGGCACTTGTATTATCACGCAGCAGTGGTGTCTCCTTTAGCTCAACACCAAAGTCTTGAAGTTGTTGCTTCAACAAAAGACTTTGTGCACAACAGCTTCCAGCAGATATATAGTCAGCTTTAGCAGTGGATAATGCAACACATGATTGCTTCTTGCAGTGCCAAGAAATCAATGAGCTTCCTAACATGTGACATGTTCCACTTGTGCTCTTTCTATCTAATTTGCACCCTGCAAAGTCAGAATCAGAATATCCAATCAAGCTGATAGGTGTACTGTTTGGATACCAAAGTCCTACTCTTGGTGTAGACTTGAGATACTTGAGGATCCTCATTACTGCAGTTAGGTAAAATTCCTTGGGATTTGCTTGATATCTAGCACACAAGCAAACACTCAACATTATATCAGGCCTACTAGCAGTTAAGTATAACAATGATCCAATCATTCCTCTGTAATTAGACTCATCAACACTTTTTCCCTTGTCATCTATGTCAAGATAAGTAGAAGTTGCCATTGGTGTTGCAGCATCCTTGCAATTCTCCATTTCAAACTTCTTGATCATCTCTTGACAGTACTTGGCTTGACTAAGGAAAGTACCATTCTTTAATTGCTTGACTTGTAGTCCTAGAAAGAATATGAGTTCCCCCATCATTGACATCTCAAATTCACCCTGCATTGATGCTGAAAATTCTCTGCACATTGATTGATTAGTTGAACCAAAAATTATGTCATCTACATAGATTTGAACCAGTAATATATCATTTTCTCTTTTCTTGATGAACAAGGTTTTATCAACTTGACCTCTTATGAAAGATTGTTCAACCAGAAATTTACTTAACCTTTCATACCAAGATCTTGGTGCTTGTTTCAAACCATACAAAGCTTTTCTTAATTTGAAAACATGGTTGGGATGTTTATGATCAACAAATCCAGGGGGCTGGTCTACATAAATTTCTTCTTCAATGTAACCATTTAAAAAAGTACTTTTGACATCCATTTGAAACAATTTGAAATTCATCAAACATGCATATGCAAGCAATAACCTAATGGCTTCTAATCTGGCTACTGAAGCATAAGTTTCATCATAGTCTATGCCTTCCTCTTGGTTGTATCCCTTAGCAACCAATCTAGCCTTATTCCTTACTATGATTCCACTTTCATCCATCTTGTTTCTAAAAACCCATTTTGTGCCAATAAGTTTATGAGTTGATGTTCTAGGGACTAACTCCCAAAATTCATTTCTTTTAAATTAGTTTAACTCATCATGCATAGCCATTAACCAATGTTCATCTAGCAAAGCTTGATCAATACTCTTTGGTTCAATATGTGAAACAAAAGCCATGGTACAACAAAGATTTCTTAAAGAGGATCTTGTAGAAACTCCCTTGGATACTTCCCCTATTATATTGTTAAGAGAAAGATCTTTTGTGTCCTCCAATCTTTGTGCTTTTGTAAAGGTGTAGAATGTTCCACTACATCATTTGGTTCAGCCTTTCCTTTATCATTCAAATCAATTATTTGCAAGAATTCTTCCTTTTGACCTGCACCATCATCACACTCCAAATTCTCTTTGGAAGGGTTAGATTTATCACAAATTACATGGACAGATTCATCAACACACAATGTTCTTTTATTAAAGATTCTATAAGCTTTACTTTGTAAAAAGTAACCAAGAAAAATAGCTTCATCAGCTTTAGAATCAAATTTGCCAAGAGAATCTTTACCATTATTTAATACAAAACACTTGCAGCCAAATGCTCTTAAATGATATATGTTTGGTTTCCTTCCTTTGTATAGTTCACAAGGAGTTTTCTTCAAAATAGGCCTTATGAGAATTCTATTCAAAGTATAGCAAACCGTACTTACAGCATCAGTCCAAAAGTGGTTAGGCAAGTTTGTTTCATTTAGAAGAGTTCTTGCTCCTTCCCCAAGAGATTTGTTTTTCCTCTCCACAACACCATTTTGTTGGGGTGTTCTTGGAGCTGAAAAATTGTGATTAATTCCAAACTCTTCATAAAACTTTTCAAAGTATTCATTTTGAATGCTCCTCCATGATCACTTCTAATTGAAACAATATTGCAAGCTTTTTCATTTTGTATAATCTTGGCTAATTTTCTAAAAGCTATGAATGCATCACTCTTGGATCTTATGAATAATGTCCATGTGTATCTTGAGTAATCATCTACAATGACAAGCCCATAGAAATTTCCTCCTAAGCTCATGGTTCTTGAAGGACCAAATAAATCCATATGAAGCAACTCAAGAAGTCTAAAGGTAGAAACAACATTTTTGCTTTGAAAAGAATTCTTTGTTTGTTTCCCTTTTTGACAAGCTTCACATATTCTATCCTTCTCAAACTTAAGCTTAGGTAAACCTATGACCAAATCCTTTTTCACAAGTTTATTCATGTGATGCATGTTTATATGACTAACTCTTTTATGCCATAACCAAGTTTCATCAGTTTTACTTACAAGGCAGCTAGTCTTATGAATGTATGCATGGTCAATGAACAAAACATAAATGTTACCCTTTCTCTTACCAATATGGATAACCTCACTACTTTGACTATCACAAATCAAAAAGCAATTGTCATTGAATGACACTTTAAATCCTTTGTCACACAATTGACTTATGCTTAGGAGATTGTGTTTCAAGCCTTCAACATATAAAACATTTTTTATTATAGTTTTGAGGCTGTCTCGTATGCTTCCTTCTCCAATTATCTTTCCTTTGTTATTATCACCGTAGGTGACAAATCCTCCATCTTTAAGTATAACATTTGTAAGCATGGATATATCACCTGTCATGTGCCTAAAGTAGCCACTATCAAGATACCATAGTGATGATTTTGCTCTTAGACACACCTGCAAAATTCAAATCAAGTAACAAGAAGAGGTACCTAATTGAGGTTGGGTCCATAGGGATTAGCTCTTCTCTTTTCCTTTTTCACCCAAACACATTCTCCATTAGGCACATAATATTTTCTTGCATAGAATTTAAAAGATGTAGATCCCTTTTTCATGCAATAGTTACAAGTTACAATTCTAGATGATCTTTTAAAGTAAACATTTTGATTGAACTTTGATTTATAAAAGCTCCTTTGATTCTTCTATTTTGGTGGTACAAATATGGTTTTTCCACTATATTTTGAACCATGTTTGTATCCCAAACCAGAAGTATCTCCAGCATATTTTTGCACACTTAACATTTCAGCCAAGTTGCATTTACCTCTATACAAGCTTCTTAAAAGATCAACCAAATAGTTATTTTCTGAAAGAAGCAACATATATTTTTCTCCTTGGCTTCTTTTGAAAGCATCAAACTCATCTTGTAACAATTTGCATTTTTCTGCTTTAGAAGAGGAAGAAGGACATATACAACCATTGGCCTTGTAACTTGAAAGAAATTTTTCCTTCTCCTCTTTCAACTTACAAAGTTCACTTTGCATTTCTGCAAGTTTGGTGATATGCCATCTTAGATCTCCTTTCAGCTTATTATTTGCCTAATAGCCTTTGAGCCTCATCATGCATTTCATGAAAAACATCAACAATGTTATCATATTGAGAGCTTACCTCAGATTCAGCACTTGAGTAGTCATCATCACTCAATGTTGAAGTGAAGCACACATTTGCTTCTTCTTCATTTTCACTGCTTGATTCAGAACTTGTTGATTCATTATCTTCCCATGCAATGTAGGCTTTCTTTGGCTTTCCTTCCTTCTTAATCTTCCTCTCACCTTGTTGTTTCTTTAAGAAAATTGGACATTCAGATTTGATGTGTCTAGGCTTTCCACATTCAAAGCATGTAAAGGTGGTGGAGGTGTTGCCGTCATTCTTTTTGTTGTTGTTGTTGTTGAACTTTTTGAATTTTCTGTTTTTGTTCCTTCTCATGAATTTCCTGAACTTTTTGACAATAAGATTCATGTTGTCATCTTCATCTTCCTCACTTGAATCTTCTTCTTTTTCAACCTTAGATGATGCAGCTTTCAAAGCTATGCTCTTATGTTTCTTTTCTGCATCTTCAGCATTGGTTAGTTGTAACATTTCAATTTCATATTCAAGTAGCTTACCAAACAATGCAGCCATGGATATCTTGGATAGATCTTTTGAATCCTTGATAGCTGTGACTTTTGGTTGCCATGGCCTTGTGAGACACTTCAAGATTTTGATGTTCAATTCTTCAGTATCAAAGGTCTTCCCAAGGCCAAGAAGATGATTGACAATATGTGTGAATCTTGTTTGCAGCTGAAAAATGGTTTCTGTATTGTTCATTTTGAACATTTCATACTCATGAATCAAGTTGTAACACCCCGTAGGCCTCCGGTGCGTTAACATTAATAATATCAGTTCAGCACGCAATTATCATAAAATAGTATTCAGCGGAAGTGCAGAATCGTTTTTTTCTTGATTCATTATGTATGGAATATCAACCTGTGAAAACATAATTATACAATACAATCCCATGCTGATCCAGTTTCCCCATTCATATATCAAAACCAGACATCTTAATAATACAGGCAGATAACAGATATAAGACAATTATACTCAGGGTAAAATCACATATCATATATAACAGGGTTCTGTACATGTACATATCAATGTCCATAGTCCACACCACACATACCGTGGTGGTACAAAAGAATATCAGTCCTCCATGAGGGAGTACAGAACTCATCATCAAAATAAAACAAAAAGAGTCATCCAACTTCTAGCCTAGTCTCAACTGGGCCTCCTGCCCTGAGACTGCTCTTCTCTTCCAAAAATATCACCTGAAATCATGTAAGCCCCACACGGGGTGAGATAACATATCTCAGTAAGCTCAGGGTTCTCGGGAAATCATTCCCACCCTGGCCCACAGATTCACAACACATAAACAGGTATATAGGTCATATATGGCTCACTGGCCTCAACATAACATAAACATCATCACAAACAAATCTATGACAGGAGGCAGAGCTCCTCGATGCCTAGCGGAGCTCCTCAACGCCCACTGACGGAGCTCCTCAACGTCAGTGCCTGTCATAGTGTGGCAGAGCTCCTCAATGCCACGGGCGGAGCTCCTCAACGCCCAATAATACCCGGCGGAGCTCCTCAACGCCGGTATGTATCTGTTGGCCAACAGTTCTGGCAGAGCTCCTCGATGCCAGGGACGGAGCTCCTCAACGTCCAGAATACCCGACGGAGCTCCTCAACGTCGGTATTCTTCTATTGGCCAACAGATGTCTCAAGCACAGCACAAACATCAAATGCAATTGCATACAATCTCAATACAAGTAATGCCATAGCCAATGCATGCATCATGAATCATGACCAACACTCCCCAGGAGTGTGGTGTGCAACCAAAACGGGAATTCATCCCCAAGAAACACTGAACTTACCTGGTAAGGTCTCAGTCAGTAATTCCTTCCCAGGTCTGTGGCTCTTGCCACCAACAGTCTCAGAATCAAAGCCTAATCAAGGCACATGTAAACCTTATATTAAAATAAGCCCTCAGGCATACAATTCACAATACATAACATATCAGAAATCCCTTATCCTAGGGTTTAATCAATATCTGCCCACACAAGGCTTTTTCTCAGGCTCAACATAAGCATAACTAAGGCTCTGGCATCTCAACAGATAATCACAAGTGACCATCACACAGGTCACACAGATAACACAGAGCCAAAATTCAAAGTCATCAGAATTTAAAACTGAAAACTAATCCTTCATCATTACATTGCCCTGAGTAAGTTTCTTTACAGGACCCTGGGCTAATTCTAGCCCCATTTCACTGTGGGTCACATTACTCAGGAAATCCCAAATTCCCAATTACCCAAAGGAACTTGAGTTTCTTACCTCAGCGGCGACTCAACTGACCTCAGAACAGCTTTCCCAAGCTCTGGTGTCCTTCCTAAGCCGCTGTTCTCAGCCAACTCAAGTCTTTGAGCTAATTCCTTGAGAAAGGATTTCTCACTCACAAGGGTTTTCAAAGAGAAGGAATGAAGGATTCAAGATTTCTAGGTAATTCACACAAGCTTATAAGTCATTGGGAGGTGTTTAGATCATAAACTAAGGTCCTTGGAAGCTTGGAACTGCTTTAATGGAGGTCCAGGGCGAAGGGAAGAAGAAGAAGAAGTTTTTCCTTCTGAAAAACGCGTTCTGCCCTTTTATACTCAGCCTGCCCGAGCTCTGGCGCGATCCGCGCCGCATCCCGCGCGATCCGCGCCACAATGGCGGTGCTTCTGGTGCTATCAGCGCCACTTCCGTGCCATCAGCGTCAGCTTCCAGAACCTGTGGCGCTACCCGCGCCACCTCTGGCGCTGTCCGCGTGGAATTCCAATGAGAAATGGTTTTCCAGGCCACTTGCCGCGTGATCCGCGCCACCCATGGCGCTATCCGCGTGGGCTGGAAAACTTTGGCGCCATCAGCGCCAGACCTGGCGCCATCAGCACCAACCATGCCATAACTTAGGGTTATCACACAAGTCATGCTTCCTTGATCTTCTGACTTCATCAGTACCTTCATGAGTTACTTCTAGCATTTCCCACATTTCTTTTGTACTCCTGCATCTCATAGTTCTAAAAAATTCATCAGAAGACAAAGCAGATGTTATCATATTTTTGGCTTTAAAGTCATATTGCACAATCCTCTTTTCTGCATCTGTCATTTCATCCCATTCTTTGGGAATCAGTTTATTATCAATAGTTTTCATAGGAACCAAAGGGCCTTTTTCAATTACATTCCATGCATTGGGATCATTGGATTGAATAAAAATTTGCATTCGATTTTTCCAAAAACTAAAATGTTCACCCTCAAACATTGGTGGACGATTGAGAGAAGCTCTCTCTCTAAAGGTTATTTGAGTAGTATTCATTTTCTTTTAAAAAGAAAGTGATCTTGAATATCTTTCAAGAACCTGCTCTTGATACCAATTGAAAATATTATGAATACACTGCAAATGAACCAAGAGGGGGGGTGAATTGGTTCAAACTGGAAACTTAAAACTTTTTGAAACAAATTGCGGAATTAAAACTTAGGATCGTATCACAAGTTCACCTTTTTCAAATCCAGAAATCTTTCTTCACCCAAGATCAACCTTAGTTATGAAAGCAATGACAGAAAATGTTTCAATGATAATAAAACTTGATTTCACAAAGACTTGAAATGAAATATACATAAATTAGACAAGAGACAAAACAATTATACTGGTTCACCTCTCAACCTTGGAGACTACATCTAGTTCTTCCAACCCAAACTTAGGTTAGAGTAATTACTAAATCAAATAATCTTTTACAAATCAATCTGAATGCTGCAATGATTGAAACATTGTTTACATCTAGGTTGAAGTTCCACTATTTAATATTTGTTCTTACAAGCAATTACAAAAGCCTCTCTTTATCAACCCTAGATAAAGTTCAGAAATCTAAAATACTATTATATCCTTAGAGACACACCCACTGAGAACACTACTCAGCACAACCCCTAGAGAAACCCTATCTCTAGATTACAAGTAAGAACACAATTACAATACCAAATTACAAAACAATAATCAAAACGAAAATTACAATCAGATTAAGGAGAGAATGATAGAGGACTATCTAAGGATCATGATGATGGAGGTCCATTCCAAGCCAAAGGTCTAGAGGGAGAGCTTGAAGCACTTCCTTTGGTGAGATTTGAAGGACCCATGACAAGGTCTAAAACCAAGCTTCTACAGGAAGAGATGACCAAGAGAATCATGGTTGGACTATTTAACAAGGACAAGGATGGAGGAATACACAAGGAGATAAATTGGAGCACCTTGAATATTGTAGGAGAGCTTACTTCAGAATTCCTTTCGTAGCTTTCGTAATTTCGTAGTTTTCGTAATTTTCGTAATGTCGTAATTTAGTAATTTCTTATTTGTGTAATGTATCTCAATGTGGACTTAAAATAGGCCCAAACTATGCATTTTTAGGCTTAAATCTATAAGTACTCAAATATTGATATTTCTAAGACACTTTGATTAATAGAAATTAAGCATTTGCTTGAATTGGGAGCTTAGCCTCTTGTTGGTTCTTGATTGAAACCAAATTGATTCCTATCAAGGAAGCTTTCCTTTGTGGCGAATCCTCCTCCGACTTATCGTTCCATTTGTGGATTGTGGCATCATTCTTAGTCATTCCTTAATCTTCTCCATTTTTCTATTTGAGTTTTAAAGCACCATTCATGGAGTCTTGAAGCTTGCAATTCCGGAAATGATCCAAACCAAGCATTCATGTCTTGGTAGTCATCAAATGGTAATCAGAGCTTGATTTTGGAAAGCAATTAGTAAAGATTCCTATCTTTTTTGAAATTTTCATTTTTTTTTTCCAGAAAACAAAAAATTAAAAAAAAATCATGATTTTTGCTTGTTTGTTGTTCTTTGTGTGTTTCTTGTGTGATTTTTGAGTTTATCTTGCAATTACCTTCATTTCCCCTATCATTTTGTTGAATTCTGAGTTGATTTGAATATGGCTTGTTCTTCATGTTCTTGGTATTCTTCATGAAACTCATAGCATTGCTGGAAATTTTGTGAGTTTGATTCATAAAATTTTGTTTAGAGAGTTTTGGGGCGTTTGTGCAAATATCAAAAGTTCGGGTCCTAAAAGATAATTTACGAAGGACCAAAAGGAAATTATTAAAAAGTATATTGGGGTCAAAATGAAAATATCAAAAAATATGAGGACCCAAAAGTAAAAAAAAAACTGACAGCAAAAAAAAATAAAATTACAATTAGCCTCTCTCTTAGTGTGTGTTTGTTATTGCTTAATAGCACCTTCTTTTGCATAATTACAGTAGTCAAAACTACTAAGTTTGGACTTTATAAGTGGTTGGTCATTGGCTTAACCAATGCACCAAGCACTTTCATGCGACTCATGAACCATGTTTTGAGACACTTTATTGGCAAATTTGTGGTTGTTTATTTTGATGATATTTTAATTTATAGTTTAACTATGGATGACCACTTATATCATGTTAGGAGTGTCTTGGAAGTGCTTAGAAAAGAACAATTGTTTGCTAATATGGATAAATGCACATTTTGCACTAACCAAGTAGTGTTTTTAGGATTTGTTGTGAGTGCTAAGGGAGTCCAAGTGGATGATGAGAAAATCAAGGCTATTAGAGATTGGTCAACACCCAAAAATGTGAGTGATGTGAGGAGTTTTCATGGGTTGGCTAGTTTTTATAGGAGATTTGTCAAAGAGTTTAGCACCATAACATCTCCTTTGAATGACATTGTTAAGAAAAATGTGGTATTTAAGTGGGAGAGTGAACAAGAAAATGCCTTCAATGAATTGAAGGAGAAGTTGACAAATGAAGGAGAAGTTGACAAATGCACCCATTCTTGCTTTACCAAATTTTTCTAAATCTTTTGAAATTGAATGTGATGCATCCAATGTTGGCATAGGTGCTGTTTTGTTACAAGAAGGTCACCCAATTGCTTATTTTAGTGAAAAACTTAAGGGCGCTATTTTGAATTATTCCACCTATGACAAGGAACTCTATGCACTTATTAGAGCTTTGCAAACTTGGCAACACTATCTCCTTCCTAAGGAGTTTGTGATTCATAGTGACCATGAGTCACTCAAATATTTGAGAAACCAAGGAAAGCTTAATAAGAGACATGCTAAGTGGGTAGAGTTCTTGGAACAATTTCCTTATGTGATTAAAAACAATTTCCTTATGTGATTAAACACAAGCAAGGTAAGGCTAATGTTGTGGCCGATGCACTTTCTAGGAGATATGCTTTAATTTCTATGCTTGAAACTAAGATGTTTGGATTTGATCACATAAAGGACTTGTATGCTCAAGACCATGACTTCTCTAAATTTTTAGGCATGATGGATATTTGTTTAAAAATAAAAGATTGTGTTTACCTCAAAGTTCTTTGCGTGAACTCATGATTTGTGAAGCTCATAAAGGCGGGTTAATGGGACATTTTGGGATAGAAAAGACTTTAAACATATTGCATGAACATTTTTATTGACCTAAAATGAAACATGATGTCATCAAATTTTGTTCTAATTGCATTGTGTGTCATAAGGCAAAGTCTAAAGTCATGCATCATGGTTTATATACCCCATTACCTATTCCTACCTCACCTTGGACCGATATTTCTATGGATTTTGTACTTGGTCTTCCAAGGTCCAAGAGAGGCAAGGATTCAATTTTTGTGGTTGTTGATAGGTTTTCCAAGATGGCACATTTTATACCATGTCACAAAGCGGATGATGCTTGTCATGTGGCGGATCTTTTCTTTAAAGAAGTAGTGCGTCTTCATGGATTACCTAGGAGCATTGTGTCGGATAGGGATTCCAAGTTTTTGAGTCATTTTTGGAAAACTTTGTGGGGAAAACTTGGAACCAAGCTTCTTTTCTCCACCACTTGTCATCCTCAAACCGATGGACAAACTGAGGTAGTAAATAGAACACTATCACAACTCCTACAGTCTTTCATCAAAGGTAACTTGAAAACTTGGGAAGAATGGTTACCCCATGTCGAATTTGCTTATAATAGGGTAACTAACTCTACCACTTCTTTTTCTCCTTTTAAGGTTGTTTATGGTTTTAATCCTTTATCTCCTCTTGATTTAATTCCATTACCTAATGATTCTTCTATTTTGAGCAAGGATGGATGATGAGTCACCTTTTTACCTATATTTTCTCATATTTCTGTACTCATTTTAATCCCTGATTTGTGTTTAATCGTTTATATTCCGCACTATTTCTTAATTGGACCGATAATTCAGATTTTAACGAATTTG
>QARZ01039871.1:0-12859 GCA_013407115.1 Glycine latifolia | reverse complement strand
TTTTCAGTAGAGGATTCTGAAGTTGTTGAGTCGTTTTCATCCCAAGCTATGTATGCTCTTCTTGATTTTCCTTCCTTCTTTGCTTTGTTGTCCCCTTGTTGCTTCTTCAAGTAGATTGAGCATTCAGACTTGATGTGGCCTGGTTTTCCACATTCAAAGCATGTGAAGTTGCTATCAATCTTGTTGTTGTTGTTGTTGTTGTTATTCTTGGAGTTTCTAGAGAATCTCTTGCCCTTGTTTCTCCTTAGAAATTTGCTGAACTTTTTAACTATTAAGTTCATGTTTTCTTCATCTTCCTCATCACTTGATTCTTCTTCTTTTTTAGCTTTAGGTGTTGCAGCTTTTAGAGCAATTCCTTTGCCTTTCTTTTCTGCATCTTCAACACACGTTAGTTGAGACAATTCTAATTCATATTCAAGCAACTTACCAAAGAGTGCAGCCATTGACATTTTGGACAAATCCTTAGATTCTTTGATTGCTGTCACTTTTGGTTGCCAAGCTCTAGTTAGACACTTCAAGATTTTGATGTTTAGTTCCTCAACATCAAAAGTTTTTCCAAGTCCCAATAGATGATTGACAATGTGTGTGAATCTTGTTTGGAGTTGGGAAATGCTTTCATTGGTGTTCATCTTAAACATCTCATACTCATGGATCCACCTTCCTTGATCTTCTAACTTCTTCAGTTCCTTCATGAGTAATCTCTAGCATCTCCCACATTTCTTTAGCACTTGTACACCTAACTGTTCTGAAAAATTCATCAGAGGAAAGAGCAGAGGTTATCATATTTTTTGCCTTAAAATCATATTGAACAAGCCTTTTCTCAGCATCATTCATCTCATCCCATTCTTTGGGAATCATTTCATTTCCAACAGTTTTGATGGGCACTACAGGACCTTTCTCTATTGAATTCCAAGCTCCGGAATCATTTGATTGAATAAAGATCTTCATTCTATTTTTCCAAAAGCTGAATTTCTCACCCTCAAATAAAGAAGGTCTGTTTAAAGAAGCACACTCCTTGAAAGTTATTTGTGAGGTATTCATTTTGAAAGAAGTTTAGTGATCTTGAGTAACTTTCAAGAACTAGCTCTTGATAACAATTGAAAATGATATGAATACTTCATACTTAACCAAGAGGGGGGGTGAATTGGTTAGACCTTGGTAAATCAAAAATTCTTTAATCAAAATCAGAGTTTTAAAGGATCTTTATCACTTTTCAAAACCAAGAAACCTTATTCAATCAAGTAGCTCAGCCCCTTAGAATTCAATGGATCAAAACTGACTTTTCAAGATAAGCAAATGAATCAATAAACAATTTATATGAGGAGAGTAGATTCAGAAAACAACACACAATCAATTTATACTGGTTCACTTCAACACCATGAAGCTACATCTAGTTTCTTTCAACCAACACTAGGTTGAAGTTCCACTATTTAATATCTGTTCTTACAAGCAATTACAAAGCCTCTCTTTATCAACCCTAGATAAAGTTCAGAAATCTAAAACACTATTAGATCCTTAGAGACACACCCACTGAGAACACTACTCAGCACAACCCCTAGAGAAACCCTATCTCTAGATTACAAGTAAGAACACAATTACAATAGCAAATTACAAAACAATAATCAAAACGAAAATTACAATCAGATTAAGGAGAGAAACAACCTGATGATCCAATGTATGCAATGCAAATGAAGTTACCAGAATAGGTTGAATCTTTAAAACACAAGAAACACAGCTTTCCTTAATCTTGAAATGGTTTCAAGCTTCAAGAGTGACTCAATTTCACATGATCAATGCAACATGAAGCTTGACTGAATCAAACCCTCAGAAAACAATTAAGAATGCTCACAAGACTGTTTAAGCTCAGAAAATTCGAATGGGTATTATTCCACACGGTTTCAAAAATAGTTGAGCAAGGGTTCTATTTATAACAGAAAATTTTAACCGTCAGTAATCGATTAAAACGCACTAATAATTGATTAAATTACCTTGGTAATCGATTAACTTGCCATTATAATCGATTAATCTATTCATAGGTTTTCTGGGTTTGAATAACAATCAAAATAATCGATTATCTTGAGTTGTAATTGATTATTACAGTCAAAGCGTATTTTTCACAAAGCTTGTTTAATCGATTATAGAACCTGGTAATCGATTAAACCAGTCATAGTGTATTTTCATAAAGCTTGGATAATCGATTACGAATCCTGGTAATCGATTAAGACAGTGTAGCACAATTTTTCCAAAGCAAGGTGTAATCGATTACGAACATTGGTAATCGATTAATTTAGTAATACTTGGTTTTCTTCAAAGGCTGTGTAATCGATTACTATATGTGGTAATCGATTATGGCAGTGGAATGTTAAAATTAGATATGAGCATGTAATTGATTACAACTTCATCATAATTGATTAAAGAGTTCAACAAGGCAGTTTATATGAAATCGTAGGTCAAATAATCGATTAATTCGACATGGTAATCGATTAAAGTGTTCCTGAAGATTTTCCAGATTTGATGAAGAACAAAATAATCGATTAAGCCATTACTGTAATCAATTATTACAGTGAGAAATGCTTTTTCTTAAAAACCTTTGAATTATTTTAAAACCTTAGTTGAATTGATAATGCCTTGTGATTTTTGTTGACTTAATTAAGTTGAATATGTATTGGATGAATGCAATGCACTTGGATCACCAGAATTGCTTTGCTCTTACACAATTTAATCATAAATTGTCTTCAAGTTATCCTTTGCATGTTGGAAGCTCAAAACCAAATCTTGAGTTAAATTTCTTCTTATTCCTGAAGTATCTCCCCCTTAATCCAACACTTCAAACACTTATTCAAACACAAGTAACACTTAAACTATCCTTATCATAAAACTTCCCTATACATACCTGATAACTCCTTATAAAGCTTGACAAACTTTCCTAAAAGTGTTAGCCTTCTACACGTGATTTCCAAGGGAAGTAGGGCCTCTTCTTACTTAATTTATGTCTTGAAAAATGAAAGGATGAAAGTTAAATGAAAGAGATGGGAGGGAGAGATTCACGTGAGTTGTTGTAGAAATGGAGTCTTGAAAGTGACTTCCATTTAAGGCCCTCCTCCCTTTATATAGGATTTGGAAAATAATAAAATATTTAAAGACATAATTGCCTTTTCTAGCTAGTTACCCTCATCTAGTTCCATTATAACTTAGTTTCTTCTCATTCCATTACATCTTAACTAAACTCATAATTACTCTTCTAAATATCTTTCCACTTTAACAAAATTCTCCTAAGTCATGATGTCTTTCTTCCAAGTGTCTTCCACTTGTCCTTATATCATGTATGTAAGTCATGAAATATCATCCCTTCCTACTCCCTCTTTCACGTGATTATCAAGGGAAGAGGAGAAGATTTTTCTTCCTTTCATGACACCTTGTGTAATTATCTTTCAAGGCATGATGGCTTCTTATCCCTTCATTTATGGTGGCTTACAATTGGATAGACATTTCTTAAGCTTTCATGATGGCACCTTATCACTTTAATTCATGAATCTTAAGATATTTTCTACTTATCATAACTTATCAATTTTTAAATATGACAAACCACCTTATTCCCCTTTTTCCTCTACTTCACATGAATACAATAGCCAAGGGGAATATTTTTATCTTCCCTTCCTCCTTCTATACCATGTTGTTATTTCCTTTAAAGAGGAGAAAATTGTGTGGTTCTCCTTGTGTACATATGTCACCTTTTATGAAGAAGAAGAATCTAATTTCAAGATAACTTCACACATGGCATTTACTAGAAAGAAGTAAAAAAAGTTCAATTCGAACTCTTCTACCTAAAAGATAATATTGAATAATAGAACTCTAGAGATTTTCAGAAACTGACTTCAGTTACAATACAAATAACTCAAACAGTCTATACAGAGTGCTACACAGGCCTTACATACAAAACTGCTCTTATCTTAATTTTGATTGGTCCGTTCTACTTCTGACCATCAAAGTTACTTAAATATTTTATTAAATAAGTCTATACCTTCTATAATTAAGAGAAAATTCCACAGATTCTATTTATCATTTTTCCATATTTTTCTGCTGCTTGAATTCTCCTGAATAAAATTTCAAAGTTATTACCGTATAAAATTCATAGAAATTCTATTCTAAGGTTTTTCTGTCACAACTGTATAGTTTCTAACTCTACAAATTATTTCCTATTATATGAGTCCTGTCTCACCTTATTCTGCTTCAATTTGAAATTTCTAACTTATACAGTGTGTACCGACGCTGTTCGGGAAACAATCAAATTTCTCCTAAAATTGTATATCCTTAAGATCAAAAAATTCTACTGATTAATAATATATATAGAACATGTTCAACAAATGCTTAGATCATTATAAATTTTGGGGTGTTCAATGTTGATGGAGGTCCAAGGAAAGCTTGAAGCATTTCCTTTGGTGAGCTTTAATGGACCAATGGCAAGAGCTAGGACTCAAGCACTTCAAGACCACATCCAAGCTAACTTGTATCTCTTGGAAAAGCATGAAGAAGCACACCAACTTAGTGCAAACACAAAAGAAGTGTTGTCTGTTGTAATAGATTACCAGATTCTTGTAATAGATACTTAGGCATTTTGTAAATAGTTTCTGATACCTGTAATCGATTACAAAGCACTTTTTGACAGGGAACGCTCTATTTTAATCAATTACATGATGAAATAATCGATTGTTTTTTTCATACATCTATTTCCAGGAAGATCAGGAACAAAATAATTGATTACAAGACTCATTAATCGATTACTTAAGAGTAATTAATCGATTACATGTAGTTATATTCATTTTTCTATATAAGGCTATCCAAAACAGAATGTAGGAACTTTGAATTTTGATCATTGAATCCAAATCTGGGAATTTGTGAGAGAGTTTTCTCTTTGTTCTTGTGCAAGAATCTCTTAGGTCTTATCAATGGCTTCTTAATGCTATTATGACGATTCTTCCTAGGCTTATTGGAAAGCTTTTCCATGGTGTCATTCATCTTCATCCCTTACCTTTTCCATCTTCCAATTGCTGAAAACAAAAACTTCTAAACAACCCATATTCTGTGAAAGTGCTGAAAGCTTAGAGTTCTTGAAAGATTCTTGAAGATTGAGTTTCATTGCAAGGTAGATTTGGGAAAACTAATGGTTGATGGGTTCAGCCATACATCACATGTCCAATGTAAAACTTTGACACATGAGGGAAGATATTGAATCAGTAAGTGCTTGTAAAGAAGAAATAGAAGTTAGAAACAAGAACACCATTCCTTAATTTTAAAATTAGATGGCATTTTTAAATTTTTTTTTAAAAGAGACATTCTAAGACGGTTCTCTGAAAAACCGTCTTATTAATTGTACATTCTAAGACGGTTTAATGTTTTTTACTTTTTTATAATTTGAGGATTCTAAGACGATTTTCTCAAAAACCATCTTGAAAAGTCTACTTTCTAAGACGAGAATTTTTTAGAAAAATGTCTTAGAATCCTCAAATTTTTTAATTTTTTTAAAAATAAAAATCACCATCCTAAAAACAATGATTCTAAGAACCGTATTAGACATGTGCTAAAAAAATTAGTACAGTGATTCTAAGATGGTTCTAGGGTAAAACAGTCTTAGAATGGTCACATGCTAAAATGGTTTTAACTTAGAACCATCTTAGACATGTGTTAAAATTAAAACAATGATTCTAAGACGGTTTTAAGGTATAAGCATCTTAGAATGGTCACATTCTAAGACGATTTTACCTTAGAACCGTCTTAGAAACCCTTTTGTAATTTTTTTTATAATAAAAAACATCTTCTAAGATGGTTCTTAAGATGGTTTTGTTTAAGAACCGTCTTAGAATCGTTTGTTATGAAGACAATTTAATAACCATCGTCTAAAGTCAAGACTTTCGACGACGTCCGCTACAAAGACTGTTGAAAATTATCTTTGTATGCCTTAAACAACCGACGTAAAATGACTTTTTTGTAGTAGAGTTGATTGATATGACCGAGCATCTTCCCCCCCTCTAATAGGATCTTATAAAAAACTAGGAAGACAATAGACATTGGCTCTAGGATAGAATTAGATATTTCAAGGTGAATAGTGGAGTTTTTCTGTTGTCACTTGAAATAATTAGGGCAACAATATTTATATAAGGACAATCTGGATTACATAAGGGTGACATCGATCAACCTGCAAATTTTATGTTGTCCTTTGAATAAAGCCTTTCTCTTTAACCCCTAGACCTTGACACTAAATTTATGCAACACATTTCGAGAGTGGTCATTCAAAAACCCAAAGGTTTTAATAGTCTATTAGGGTTAATACTAGTTAGGACATTTATGTGGAGGCTATAAGGGTAGAAAGGAAAATTAAAAGGACTTTAAAAATGTTTTTGTGTAATGTTGTGTTTTCAAAATTGTTTGTTCAAGTGATTTAATTAAATTAAAGGAGAAATTAAATTTAAGTTAAGTACTTAAATGAATCAATTAATTGAGGAGTTAGTGATGTTGAGTTTGTGTATTAATGAGTTTTGGTGTGTTGGGACCTAGAGGAATGAGCTTTTGATTTATAAGATAGGTGTGCTTAGTGTAACGACCCGCCTCATCACTACTATATCATTAACTCTTACCGTACAAAATTTAATTTTTAATTAAAACTTCATTAATTTGATTATGAAAATGATGGTAAATTTTTTTGCAATAATACAATTATCATACACATATTATAATTACATAATTAAACACATATGTACATATATATTAAATCAATACATGTCATCCACATATTAGAACTTCCTTTAGTTTTACATGTATATACACCTGAAATTACATATCAAACAAAAATCCAAAGACTAACTAAGAAAGAGTTTATTAACAAAACACAACTCTTTCTCCAAAAACAAACCCAACATCATCATGTCAGCTTCGCGGCTCCAACCAAAAAGAAGATCTCCCTCCAAGGTCACCTATTGCTGCTCATCTGCTCACACGAAAGAAAGTTCGCGATCATCACAAGTACCAACCACACGGTACAACAAATGCAAGGGTGCGTTTATTATATAAAACCAACAAACATCAGATAGCAGCAATTGGGAAAGAAACAACATTACCCACCACAATCATTAACAAAAATCCATGATTTGAATACAAACTCAACAAACCAATCATCCAATGCATTTCACAACTCAAACAATCATGCATAGAATGATGCATGCACCTAACTCATCTATCAGCAAGAAATGTGGTACCATATCCCGAAAATAGCCTCTCATAGGAAAAATGATTCACCGTCTATCAGGGCCACCCTGTCGTGCATTGGTCATTCCCCCACCCGGTGATCAGGCAGCGTCGCTAGGGAATTCCAAGCCTGATGACCCCTTAGTACCTGCGTTTTCAGCCCATTGAAACCAACAGTTACGCGCGTGCCTTCATTGTATTTCCATCCATGCACATGAAGTATGAAACACGGGCATCATCAATGTATGACCATGGCCAGGAACAAATCCTTCCCCCCAAGGATGACCAGTCATACACCCCCCATGTACATACATAACACACCAACGTGAGCTCATCGATGCACTAACTGTGGCTAGGAACAAATCCTTCCCCGCAAGGATAACCAACCGGTCACTACACCCGACGTGTATATACACAGCATACAACCATGGCACCATCAATGTATAACCATGGCCAGGAACAAATCCTTCCCCACAAAGATGACCAATCATGCACCCCCTATGGGTATCAGTGTACATACACATCACCCCATCTCGATATCATCATCATATATATTAAATTCATCTTATTTCAACATTATCCTCATAAACATCAACTTCATCTCCTTTCAACATCAACATCCATTTCATCATTATCTCTTTAAACATCATAAACCACATCATCATTATATCATTTATACAATATCAAACACATCATCATTATCTCATTCAATCATCACCAACACATTAATAACATCTCATTTCAACATTATCAATGACATCAATATCACCTCTTCCATCAAAAATCCATATTACCAGGGGACTGGTATTTTAGGAAAATTCTAAATTAAAGAGGAGAACTACAATATAAAAACACACTCTTATGCCTATTTAAAAATTTAATAAAGAATTAAATAGGAAAACATATTATGAAATTTTGGGTAGAGTCTCATTTGTAATTAAGACTTTTCCCAAAAATCCAATCAATTAAAACAACAACATCATTCATAGTTTTATCCATCAATAATAATTTCACCGCATTCCATTAGTTAAAAACATCATTTGTCTTGAAAACAAGCACACACACAGGGACAAACACACATCAATCATAAATACATCGCATCCCATTAGTTATAAACTTAGTTTTTCTTGAAAACCAGCACATAGCAGGGACCGGCAGATATCCTCATAGTTGGACTCCCTAGCCCCCAACTATGATACCAAAACTATAACTAAATAATAAACTCCCCTTACCTAACCAGGAGTTCTCCCTATTATAGCCTAACAGTGTTGTTTCGCGATCCTTCAAATATGCATGTTTGTCCGAACGCTGAGTTCTACATACCAAATTGAAGATATTTTAGTATAGATTTCCAAGGTAAGATCAATATTAACATTTGGGGTCAAATACCCTCTCGAATCAAAAAGGGGCTAAAATGGTGTTTTGGGAGTTCACATCAAAAGACATCATTTTGAAATTCCAATCTCACCAATGTGATCGGGGTTCAACAAGGATCACAGAAATGACATTAATTTCATAAAAAGGAGACTTTTACAACGTCTCATTTTCAAAGGAAGTGTAAAACTCCCAACAACGCTACCCAAAACACAAGAGACACTAAGAGAAGCTTAAACTAACTAGAAAAAGACAAAGGAAACCAAGGTTACCACAAGGAAACCAAGAAAGAAGGATTTAGAAGCTCCATTCTCTACCAAAACTTCGAGAAGAGTTTCGAAGATTCCGCTCCGATTAAGTGGTTCTTCTCCGTGCCGAGGTCTCGTGGCAAGCAACGGCGGCCTGTGCTGGTCACCGGTGGTCTTGGGTGGTGGGAGGCTTAGGTGCTGGTTGAGGGAGGAAGAAGACCCATTTTCGTGGTCTTGACATTGTTGGACGTATTTAACGCCAACTTCACTCACCCAAGTGAGAAAAAATACCTGCAAAATTCGCCTGGGCGAGCTGACCAAATTTTAAAATTTATGCTTCTATGAAAAAAATAATTTCTCACGCTCCAGACATTATTTTGACAATCCCAACGGTCAAACATTACACATATGGGTTAGGAACCTATCTTTAAAATTTTAAAGCGATCCAACAATTAACCAATCCAAAATGGTGATTTTACTAAAATAGGTTTTCGGGTCAAACTCAGAATCACACAATTCAACACAGCTCAAACAAACTCCACATAACTTGACATCTACACCAAACAATAGCACAAGGATAATTTACACAACAATCATTCAACTAATACAAACTTATCAAACAATGAAATAACACAACAATCACATCAAACATCTATTTTCAATTTATCAAAATTTCAGGACGTTACACTTAGTAAAAGCCAAGGTGTAGAGAGAGAAGCTAGATAGTCACCAAAAATCTCTCATAAACCCTCTATTTCAGAAACATTTCACAAAAGAAAACATTTCATTCTCCTCACTTCCTCTTCTCCAAGAAAACACCATTGCAGAAGCTTATAGTTGTGGTGTTGTGCAAAAAGGGAGCTCATTTCTTCTCCCTTTAGTGTTTGTTAGCTGTCCCTGGGTGAGGTAAACCCCTTTCTTCCTCTCTTTGAGTTAATTTTCGTTTTCCCCTATGGACACATTTCAAAACTCCATGGAAGTGTTCATTTGCAAGATTTTAATGTGTTTTATGTTGGTTTTGGGGTTTGGGATGATATGGATGATATAGAACTGTTGTAGGAGTGAAGAAAAGCCTTCATTTTTTACCCAAAGTTTTCCTTTTTATTCCTCTTTTTCATCCCAAAGCTAACTCATTGAGTTGATAGGTAAGGGAAGCTTAAACCATCTTTAATCATATGTTATGTGTGTTTAATCATGTTTTTGGTTCTTAAAATGTGTTTTAATTTGATATTCATGTTTGGAAACAAAATATTTGAGTTGGAACTCAAATTGGAATCCATTATAGGAGATTTGGCAGAAATCATGCAGACTGTAGACGTGCCATGCTTAAGCGAGGCTAAAGTCGCGCTTAAGTAAGGAAAGGAATCTAGCTTCTGTAAGTTCACGCTTAAGTGAGAACCACATAGTTAGATACTGTATGTTTATGCTTAAGTGAGGCCAGGGCCACACCTAAGTTAGATAAGGGAACTTAGCTACTATAAGTTTGTGCTTAAGGGAGGCCAGGGGTGCACTTAAGCGAGAACTAACAAAAATAGAAGTAGAGACCACGCTTAAGCAAGGTTGTCTGTAAAGTTTTATTTTGTGTATCTCATTTGAATTTCAATCTTAATTGCTTCTTGAAGTGTATGTGAACCTTAAATTGGATGAATGGAGTTGATATATCTTGTTAGTCTCATGTAATTCATATTCATATGATTGGTGTTGATTATGGGAACTTGTTGTGTCGAAAAGTCCCATGATGTTTAGATGAACTATGTGAGAGTTCATGTTTGGTAAGAAGGATATTAATAGTGAATTAATGGTGAATTGAACAATGATGTGAATGATGAATTGATGATATGTGGACTGTGATATGATGTGCGATCATAACATGTATACATTGATGAATGAATTTGCATGCAAGTAGGCACGTAAGTTGAGGGTGTTTGGTGGGTCCTCAAACTAGTTGATAGAGGTCCAAGACAAGCCAAAGGTCTAGAAGGAGAGCTTGAAGCACTTCCTTTGGTGAGCTTTAAGGGACCAATGACAAGAGCTAGGATTGAAGAAGCACACCAATGCAATGCAAACACATCAAAAAGTCTTGTCTGTTGTAAAAAAACAAAGTGTTGTTTGTTTTAATCGATTACAACGTGTCTATAATCGATTACACAAGCAAATGTTGTCTATTTAGCAAATCCTATCTGTTTTAATCGATTACGACATGTCTGTAATCGATTACATGGCACTTTTTTTATAAGAATCGCTTTGTTTTAATCGATTACAGTGTGAATTAATCGATTAAACCAATTTTTAAGCTACTCTACACCTGTTTTGGAAGCCAAGGGTCACTTTAGCAAAGCTTGCACTTCAAGCTTCATTTAGGCTTCATTTCACTTGTATTTTCATTACATTTTAGTTGCATTAGCTTGTAATTTCGTGGCCTATATAAAGTGCCCAAAAACTGAATGTAACTAACTTTGGTTCATTAATACAATTTCTAAAAATTGTTGTGAGAGTTTCTCTCTTGTTCTTGTTCAAGAACTTCTTGAGTCTTATCAATGGCTTCCTAATGCTGTTGTGGTGATTCTTCCTAGACTTATTGGAGAGCTTCTCCATGGTGTCTTCATCTTCATCCCTATCCTTTCTTCCATCTTCCATTTTCTGCAATCTAAACTTCTAAAACAACCCCAAATTCAAGGAGTGCTGGAAGCTTATGTGTTCTTGAGGTTTGCTTGAAGCTTGGGTTCTATTGCAAGGTAGATTTGGGAAAACTTAATGGCTATGGGTTCACCTGTTACATCACTAGTGCTAGAGGTTGTCAGTGGTGGCTAACGGGAATAGGAATATAATGGATGGGTGGGTGAATTCCTAGATAGGTTAAGGTATTTGCAATCCTTACTGAGGAAAGCCACTACCCACAGTCATCCATTTTCAATAAAACCACACTCCTTTGTAGGGTTAATTCAAGTCTCCCTGAATGGTCAAGGTATGACTATGTTAAGTGATGTACTTGGGTTAACCAATCAAAAGGAAAAAACCTTTCAGGAGTTAAGAGTCAGCATGATAGTTAGACATATGCATTGATAATTGTGACTTAAGAATGATGTATTACTTGATGAGTTGTATAATTACAATGTGAAGAATCTTCTAGATTTCTTTTGAAATGGTGATCATATTCTATTTTCAATTATATGATGTTTTCTTTTAAAATGAGCTTACCCTTTCTTTTTTTGTTGAACTATGATGATGGTGACATTTGATACAATAGCATATTATGATGTAGCTTCTAAGGAACATGTCACTCAGGGTTAAGGTTGATGTGGTGGTGGAATTAAGGGTGAGATCCAACCCTTAGTCATTTATTTTATGCTTTGTCTTAGTGGGGACCAGCTTAGTGTTTAGATATGATTTTGGATTTATGTTGTATTTATTCCCTTAACACTAAAAAAAAAACACATGTTTCCGATGGGCCTTTTCCCACCATTCAATTTCTGTCGGAATTTTTATATTTTTCCACTGAATATTCCCATTTTACATTTTCCCTAAAACTTATCAGCTCAACCCTAGCCGCGTCTCACTGTGCCTTCTTTTCCCTTACCATTCTCCTACTCTCGTTCTCCATCTCACTCAGACATGCATGCGTGTGACTCCGCCATCATCGCAGCCCAGCCTCCGTCACGGGTAAGGCGACCTCTGACGCTGCTTTGGTGCGTTGTCCATTGAAGTGGCATACAGGTACCCATTTATTTTGAAGTCTTCTTCGTTGATTTGCTAGGAACTTGGGTTCCATGGTTTGAAATTTTGGCTGTCCACTTTCGTCTTTTATTGTGAACAGGTACCCTATAAGTGATTGGAGCTTCTTCCCTCGTGTTTTGTCTCCTCTTCGATTTCCTGTTAGGTGAGGGTATTTAATTTTTCCAACAGTTTTGATTATTTGATTCAGAGGGTTTTGGTTTTACATTATGTTGTTTTGGGTTAGGGGTTTTGGGTATTTTTCATATTTCACAGGGTTTGGGTTT
>QARZ01039865.1:5450-36889 GCA_013407115.1 Glycine latifolia | reverse complement strand
AGAAGCAAATGATCTTTAATGAAGGAGATTTAGTGTGGCTTCATTTAAAAAAAGGATAGGTTTCCTCATGAAAGGAAATCCAAGCTCCAACCTAGAGGAGATGGACCTTTCAAGATTCTCGAGAAAATTAACAACAATGCTTACAAACTTGAATTGCCTAGTGAGTATGGTGTGAGTAATACTTTCAATATTTGTGACCTTTCTTTGTATGATGTAGGTACAAATGAGGAGGCAAACTTAAGGACAAGTTCTTTCCAAGAAGGAGGGTATGATGGAGGTCCAAGTCAAGCCAAAGGTCTAGAAGGGGAGCTTGAAGCACTTCCTTTGGTGAGCTTCAAAGGACCAATGACAAGAGCTAGGACTCAAGCACTTCAAGACCATATTCCAGCCAATTTGGACAAGCATGAAGTTGTACACCATATCAAGGAGGACAACAGCTGGTTTTTGATGTCTCAAATCCAATATAATTCAATAAATTCCAGCATTTGTTAGAAGAAATTCAATAAAACATGTGTAAATAAATTGCTACTGCTTTAATCGATTATTTTGGCTTTATAATCGATTATGGGATGTTTAGAAGCAATCAGGAATCCTGGCCTTACTGCTTTAATCGATTATTTCATTGAAATAATCGATTACGAGGATGTCAGCAGGAATCCTGACCTTACTGCCTTAATCGATTATTTCGTCCAAATAATCGATTACAAAGAGTGTTAGCTGGAAGCAGGAATCATGACCTCACTGCCTTAATCGATTAAATGGCTAGCGTAATCGATTATTTCAGTTTCTGACTGATTTAATCGATTACAATAGCGAATTAATCGATTAAACCAGTCTGAAAGGGCCACTGCACAGTTTTTGGAAGTCAAAGGTCTTTTAGGAACAGCTTGTCTTGTAAGCTACGTTTGGGCTCCAATTTAGCTTACATTTACATTTCATTTAGGGTCAATTAGCTTAATAATTCATGGCCTATATAAGGTCCCAAAAACTGAATGTAAAGGATCTTTGATGAATCAATACAATTTCTAAATTGTTGGTGAGAGTTTTCTCCCTTTGTTCTTAGTCAAGAACTTCTTGTTTCTTATCAATGGCTTCTGAGCTATTGTGGTGATTCTTGCAAGACTTATTGGAATTCCTATTCCATGGTGTCATCCCTAATCCATTTTTATTCTTCTTCCATAATCCACTTCTGAAATTAGGAAAACATAAACAGTCCCATTCAAGAAAGAGTTGCATGCTCTGTTTGAAGTTGAATTGAAGATTGACTTTCATTGCAAGGAAGATCAGGGCAAACAAGACTTGATTCATTTTAGAAGTCCATCAAGACATCTATTTGAAAGTAGTCAATGAACCTGGATATATGAACAACATATGGGAAGGGATAGTTCATTAATCTCTTGGATTTCAGCATAATTTCCTGGAGAACAAGAATCCAGTTCATTTTGATGCCATTTTTCAAGGCATAGACAAGCTGTAAATCATCATCAGTGGCTTGGGCATGGTTTGTGGCTCTAGGGGTAAGAATGTATGTAATGATGTAGTGGAGAAGCCTATCCTTATGAGTCATGGGTCCAGTACTCAGCCTAAGCTTCAACCTCATTTGAGGATTAAGAAGCATCCCCCTATAGTTGTCAATCCTATTATACCCACCAACTTCTTCCTCAAACCTCCTCTCACCATCAAAAGAAATACCAGCAACTTCTTCCCATATTTCAGGGGTGATTTCTATTGCAACCTCATTAACTTGGGACAAGATTGTCCCTTCCATTGAGAACTTGGAACAGGTATAAAATACCTTGACCAATTCAGGGTAAAATGTACCTTTCATCTCCACAAGTTTTTGAAGACCTTGGGGTTCTATAAATGTAGGGAATAGAAAACCCTCATTTCTAAACCAGTCTAGGGAGAGGTATTTAGGAGGACCTATAAGCTTAGTTGCATTAAACTGAAGGTGGGTCATTTTGTCTTGCTCATTGGAGAACCAATGATCTAATCTATTTGTAGCTGGGTTGGAGGATTCAGCTTTTCTTTTTTAGGACCTTGGTCTCTTTGGTGCAGATATGGTTACAGAAAGAAAAGAAAGCTAAGGTAAGGTTTCTAAACCCTAAGAAAGAGAGACATAGAAGTGCTTAAGGAGGAAGATGAGAAAGGTGTGATTTTTGCACAAGAACATAGGCTGTCCCGTGCCTTAATCGATTTCATTCCCAATGGCTTTTTAAGTGATTTTAATCGATTATCCCGTGCCTTAATCGATTATTCCAGTTATATATGCAGATTGAATAGTTATTATGCAACACAACTTCGAATTTTCAAATACGAATGATGATCAAGCAAGTGTTCAATTGTTTCTCATGGTTTGGCACAAATCAAGCATACATCAGCAAATATTAGATTCATCAAGGATACCTAGCATGTTTCTTAGAGTGTAATATCGATCCCTATCAAAAGGTTTGGTAAATATGTCAGCTAATTGAAAATTGGTTTCAACAAATTCAATTTTGATGTTACCCTTTTGGATATGGTCTCTGATGAAGTGATGTCTGATTTCAATATGCTTTGTCCTGGAGTGCATGATAGGATTTTTGGAGATGTTAATGGCACTTGTATTATCACATAGCAGATGTATTTCTTTTAGCTCAACACCAAAGTCCTGAAGTTGTTGTTTCAACCAAAGGCTTTGTGCACAACAGCTTCCAGCTGATATATATTCTGCTTTAGTAGTGGATAATGCAACACATGATTGCTTCTTGCAGTGCCAAGATATTAGTGAGCTCCCTAGCAAGTGACATGTTCCACTTGTGCTCTTTCTATCCAACTTGCACCTTGCAAAATCAGAATTAGAGTAACCAATTAAGCTGATAGGTGTACCTTTTGGATACCAAAGTCCAACTTTTGGTGTGGACTTGAGATACTTAAGGATCCTCTTGACTGCTGTTAGATGATACTCCTTGGGATTGGCTTGATATCTAGCACACAAGCAAACACTTAGCATTATATCAGGCCTACTAGCAGTGAGGTATAGCAAGGATCCAATCATTCCCCTGTATTTGGATTCATTAACACTCCTGCCTTTGTCATCTATGTCAAGTTAAGTAGAAGTTGCCATAGTTGTTGCAGCATCCTTGCAACTTTCCATTGCAAAATTTTTAATCATCTCTTGACAGTACTTTGATTGACTAAGGAAAGTTCCACTCTTTAATTGCTTGACTTGTAGTCCTAAAAAGAATGTAAGTTCCCCCATCATTGACATTTCAAATTCACCCTGCATTGTAGCTGAAAATTCTATACACATTGATGGATTAGTTGAACCAAAAATAATGTCATCTACATAAATTTGAACTAATAGTATATCATTTCCATTTCTCTTTATGAACAAGGTTTTATCAACTTGACCACTTATGAAAGATTATTCAACCAGAAATTTACTTAACCTTTCATACCAAGATCTAGGTGCTTGTTTCAAACCATACAATGCTTTTCTTAATCTGTAGACATGATTAGGATGTTTATGATCAACAAATCCAGGAGGTTGTTCTACATAAATTTCTTCTTCTATGTAACCATTTAAGAAAGCACTTTTGACATCCATTTGAAACAATTTGAAATTCATCAAACAAGCATATGCAAGCAATAACCTAATAGCTTCTAATCTGGCTACTGGAGCATAGGTTTCATCATAGTCAATGCCTTCCTCTTGGTTGTATCCCTTAGCAACCAATCTGGCCTTGTTCCTTACTATGGTTCCACTTTCATCCGGCTTATTTCTGAAAACCCATTTAGTGCCAATAGGTTTATGAGTTGATGTTCTAGGGACTAACTCCCAAACTTCATTTCTTTTGAATTGATTCAACTCATCATGCATAGCCATTAACCAATGTTCATCTAACAATGCTTGATCAATACTATTTGGTTCTATTTGTGAAACAAAAGCCATATTACAACAGAGATTTTTTAATGAATATCTAGTAGATACTCCCTTTGAAACTTCACCAATTATGTTATCAAGGGAGAGATCTCTTGTTGTTCTCCAATCTTTAGGCTTATGTCCAGATGTTGATTGTTCTGTTTTAGCATTTGGTTCTTCCTTTTCTTTATTCATTGAGTCATTAAGTTGAATAAACTCTTCCATAGGACCTGCATCAATATCACACTTCTTTTCCTCTTTAGAGGGATTAGATTCATCACAAATAACATGAACTGATTCTTCCATGCATAATGTTCTTTTATTGAAAACTCTATATGCTTTACTATGTAATGAATATCCAAGGAAAATGACTTCATCAGCTTTAGCATCAAATTTTCCAAGTGATTCTTTACCATTGTTTAACACAAAACACTTACAGCCAAAAGTTCTCAAATGGGAAATGTTTGGTTTTCTACCCTTGTATAGTTCATAAGGAGTTTTCTTCAAAATAGGCCTTATTAGCAATCTATTCAAGGTGTAGCAAACTGTACTTACAGCATCAGCCCAAAAATGTTTAGGCAAATTTGTCTCATTAAGAAGAGTTTTTGCACCTTCTTCAAGGGATCTATTTTTCCTCTCCACAACACTATTTTGTTGAAGTGTTCTAGGAGCTGAAAAATTGTGGTTGATTCCATTTTCTTCACAGAATTTTTCAAAATGCCCATTTTGGAATTCTCCACCATGATCACTTCTTATTGAGATGATTTTGCTTCCTTTTTCATTTTGAGTAAGTTTGGCCAATTTTTTAAAAAGCATTGAAAGCATCACTCTTGGATTTCAAAAACCAAGTCCATGTGAATCTAGAGTAATCATCAACAATGACAAGCCCATAGTAAGTACCTCCTAAACTCATAGTTCTAGAAGGACCAAACAAATCTATGTGAAGTAATTCAAGGGGTCTTGAAGTAGAAATAACATTTTTACTTTGAAAAGAATTTTTAGTTTGTTTCCCCTTTTGACAAGCATCACATAATTTGTTCTTTTCAAACTTGAGTTTGGGCAATCCAATGACTAGATCCTTTTTAATTAGCTTGTTCATATGATGCATGTTAATGTGACTTGCCCTCCTATTCCATAACCATGATTCATCTATTTTACTAATTAAGCAAGAAGTGTTATGAATATATGCATGACCTATAGAGAGTAAGTAGATATTACCTTTTCTTTTACCTATGTGAATTACCTCACCACTTTGTCCATCACATATCATACAGCAATTGTCATTGAATAACACTTTGAACCCTTTATCACAAAGTTGACTTATGCTTAAGAGATTGTGCTTAAGTCCTTCCATATAGAGAACATTTTTGATTTTGGTTTTGAAGCTGTCTCCAATACTTCCTTCCCCAATTATTTTCCCTTTGTTGTTATCTTCATAGGTGACAAATCCTCCATCTTTAAGAGTCAAATTTGTAAGCATGGATATGTCACCGGTCATATGTCTAGAGCATCCACTGTCAAGATACCATAATAAAGATCTTACTCTCAGACATACCTGCAAAATTAAAATCAATTTACAAAGGTAGGTACCCAATTGAAATTGGGTCCATAAGGGTTAGCTATTTTTCTTTTTCTTGGCACCCAAATGCATTCTCTATTAGGCACATAGAATCTCCTAGCATAGCATTTATAGGATGTGTGACCTTTCTTCATACAATAGTTGCAAGTGATAGTTCTTTGTGTATTTTCAACATAAGTCATGTGTTTAAACCTTGGTCTTGAAATTGTTTTTGTATATTTCTGTTTTGGAGGCACAAACTTGGTTTTTCCATTGGATTTTGATCCATGTTTGTAACCCAAACTAGAAGTATCTCCATCATACTTTTGTACACTTAGCATTTCAGCTAAGTTTCATTTTCCTTTATAAAGCCTTTTCAAAAGATCAACCAAGTAATTATTTTCAGAAAGTACTACCATAAGTTTTTCACCATGACTTCTTTTGAACTCATCAAACTCTTTTTGCAAATCATTGTATTTGTCAACATTAGATGAAGAAGAAGCACATACACAACCATTTAATTTGTAACTTGAAACAAGTTTTTCATTTTCTTCTTTCAGTTTACAAATTTCAGATTGTAATTCAGCAAGTTTTGTGACATGCCATCTAAGATCTCCTTTTATCTTGTTATTGGATTTTGCAAGCCTTTGGGCTTCTTCATGCATTTCTTGAAAGGCATCAATAGCTTGATCAAATTCAGAACTTACCTCAATTTCAGCAATTGATAGATCATCATCTTCTTCAATTGTAGAGGTGAGACACACATTTGTTTCTTCATCTTCAGTTGATGATTCAAAAGTTGTTGATTCATTATCTTCCCAAGCTATGTAGGCTTTCTTGGGCTTTCCTTCTTTCTTCACCTTGTTTTCACTTTGTTGCTTCTTCAAGAAGATTGAGCATTCAGATTTGATATGGCCAAGTTTGCCACATTCAAAGCAAGTGAAGTTGTTGTCACTTCTTTTGTTGGTGCTGTTGTTGTTTTTTGTGAACTTCTTATTCTTGTTTCTCCTCAAGAATTTGCTTAACTTTTTGACAATTAAGTTCAAGTTGTCTTCATCATCTTCTTCACTTGAATCTTCCACCTTTTCCACTTTTGAGGATGCATCTTTTAAGGCTATGCTTTTGTGTTTCTTTTCTACATCTTTAGAATTGGTTAGTTGTGACATTTCAAGCTCATATTCAAGTAGCTTACCAAATAGTGCAGCCATTGACATTTTGGATAGGTCTTTTGATTCTTTGATTGCTATCACCTTTGGTTGCCATGGTCTTGTGAGGCACTTTAGGATTTTGATATTCAGCTCTTCAACATCAAATATCTTTCCAAGACCAAGAAGATGATTTACTATGTGAGTGAACCTTGTTTGAAGCTAAGATATGTTTTCTGTGGGATTCATCTTGAATATTTCATACTCATGTATTAAGGCATGCTTCCTTGATCTTCTAACTTCATCAGTACCTTCATGAGTTATCTCCAGCATCTCCCACATTTCCTTTGCACTATTGCACCTAACTGTTCTAAAGAATTCATCAGAAGAAAGTGCAGAAGTAATCATATTCTTAGCTTTAAAATCATATTGAACAACTCTCTTTTCAGCATCAGTCATTTCATCCCATTCTTTGGGAATCATATCATTACCAACATTTTTAATAGGAATCACGGGAACTTTTTCTATTGCATTCCAAGCACTTTGGTCATTTGATTGAATAAAGATTTTCATTCTATGTTTCCAAAAACTGAAGTGCCCTCCTACAAACATTGGAGGACGATTGAGGGCACCACCCTCCTTGAAGGTAATTTGTGAGGTATTCATTTTCTTTTTAAAGAAAGATAGTGATCTTGAATAATTCTCAAGAACCTGCTCTTGATACCAATTGAAAACAATAGGTATACCCACAATAACCAAGAGGGGGGTGAATTGGTTAAAACTTGGTCTTTTAAAATTTTCTTTTCTAAATCAGAGTTAGGATCTTAATCACTTTAAAACCAAGAAATCTTTTATTCAATCAATTCACTCAGCTCAAGAAAACAATGTCTCAAAACTGAACTGGTTGAGTAATGATAAGAACACCAAGAATCAATTAACAAGATAACCAAAAGAGATTAAAGAGCAGAGAATCAACACAAGATTTTATACTGGTTCACTTCTCAAGAGAAGCTACATCCAGTTTCTAATCAACACTAGATTAGAATTCCACTATTGAAAATTTCAGTTCTTACAAGCTTGATTACATTTACCCTTTATCAACCCTAGATAAAGAAAGGAAATCTAATACCCTATTAGACTTCAACCAAACAAGAACCAGAGAACACTACTATGTTCTTCCCTAGAGAACACTACTCTAGTGCAAGCCTCAAAAACAAATTTACAATAACATCCAAGTACAAAAAATTCAAAACAGAATTACACCCAAAGAGAATGGAGAGAAACAACCTGTTGATCTAATGATTATGAATGAAAATGAGTTACCAACAGAGTTGTATGATCAAATGATACTTCAAAACATGCTCTCCTATTCTTCTTTTAAAGACTCTTGCCCAAGTAATCAATCAAAAACTCATGAGGATTAAGAGGTGGGATAAGAGGTTACTAAGCTCAGAAAAACTCTTTAAATCTTGGTAAAGGTTTGTATGTAATCAGAAATTCGTATATCTCAAGTTGTAAAACAGAATAAGCCCCACTCCTATTTATAATAAAACTTTGTAACTAACATTAATCGATTAAACGCGCCAAATAATCGATTAAAACGCATAAGTAATTGATTAAATTACCATTTTAATCGATTAAAGTGTTCATATGTTTTCTGGGTTTGCACAACGAGCAAAATAATCGATTAACACGACTAGTAATCAATTAAACCAGTAGCACAACATTTTATAAAAGTCTTGTGTAATCAATTACAAGAAACAATAATCGATTAAAGCAGTGCAACAAGCTTTTCTGAGAACATTGTGTAATCGATTACAATACCTGGTAATCGATTATTGCAGTGGAACAAGCTTTTCAGAAAGTCTTATGTAATCAATTACAATACACGGTAATCGATTAAAGCAGTGAAGCAAGATTTTCCTTTAACACTAAATAATCGATTACAATAAATGGTAATCGATTAAAGTGTTCATCAAAGCTTTTCCAGATTTGAAAACGAAGCAAATAATCGATTAATACGCTGTGTAATCGATTAAACCAGTGCAATTTGCATTTTTCCAAAAACATTGCTTCTTTGGTTCTTTTATAAAAACATGCTTTGATTCTTTGTTAAAACACTTAGGCACATGAATGATTAAATGCATGCAATGCAAGGATCAACAGATTGGCCCCTTTAACACTTCATTTGATTTACAATCTTCCAAGGCATTCCAAGGCATGTGAAAAGCTCAAAACAATTCTTCAAGTCCTAAGTTTCAAGCTTTAAGATGCTCCCCCTATATCAAACAGGATAATCCTTATTTGTGGAGGTTTGGTAGTGATAAAGTGATTCGCAGGTGTGTGCCAGATCAGGAAATTCAGTTTATTATTCAGTTTTGTCATGGCACACCTACCGGCGATCATTGTGGTTCTCAACAAACTGCTAGAAGAGTATTGGACTGGGGGTTCTATTGGCCCACCATGTTTAGAGATGCTCATCACTTTACCAACACTTGTGAGCAGTGTCAGAGAGCAGGAGGGACCATTACACATAAGCATGAGATGCCTCAACAGCCCTTTATTTTTTGTGAGATTTTTAATGTGTAGGTATTGATTTTATGGGTCCATTTCCTATTTCTCATGGTTTCTCATATATTCTACTTGTTGTTGATTATGTTTCTAGATGGGTTCAAGCTAAGGTCACCAGAACTAATGATTCTAAAGTTGTTGTGGATTTTGTGAGATCCAACATTTTTTGCAGGTTTGGTGTGACTAGAGCCATTATCAGTAACTAGGGGAGCCACTTCTATAACAGGTCAATGACATCCTTGCTCTAGAAGTATGGGATTGTGTATAGAGTTGCTACAGCTTATCATCCCCAAACTAATGGGCAAGCATAGGTTTTTAATAGAGAGATCAAGAAAGTGTTGCAGAAGGTAGTGCAACCCAACAGGAAAGATTGGAGCAAGCTACTTGAAGATGTTTTATTGGCTCACAGGATCCCTTACCGAACACCTTTAGGGATGTCTCCCTATAGGTTGATTTTTCGTAAGTCATGTCACCTTCTGGAGGAGATTGAGCACCATACTTATTTGACGATGAAGAGTTGTAACATGACATTTGAGGAAGCGGGTATGGAAAGGAAGCTTCAACTGCAAGAACTTGAAGAAATCCACTTAGAAGCCTATGAGAACTCCAAAATTTACACAGAGAAAGTGAAGAGATTTCATGACTCTATGATTCTTAGGAAGATGTTCCATATTGGCCAAAAAGTTCTATTGTTTAACTCTCACCTTAAGCTTATTTCCGATAAACTTCGATCTAGATGGGATGGAGCTTTTGTTATTACCAAATTTTTTCCCATCGTGCAGTTGAGATTAAAAATGAAGTTACCAGCAAGGTCTTCAAAGTGAATGGTCATCAACTCAAGCTATTTCACGAGAGCTCTCAAGTGGACGAGAAGCTTGTGGCAGACCTCTATTTGGTTTTGCTAATTTTATGTGATGATGTGTCTTGAATGGCATTTTGGGAGTTTTCTTTTCCCTTCTTTTATTTGTGTCTCTTTGTTTGCATCTCATTGCATGCTCACATTGAGGACAATGTGCATTTCAAGTGTGGGGTGAAAGATTACAAATTTTGTTTTCTATTTCTGTTTTTTGTTTACTGTTATCTGTTTCTGTTTCTATTTACTATTTTCTGTTACTGTTTTCTGTTTCTATTTTTGTTTTCTGTTTCTATTTATTATTTTTGTCTGTTTCTATTTACTGTTCTTTGTCTATTTTTGTTGTTGTTTCTATTATTATTTTGCTATATTTGTTTTGTTTTGTTTTTTTTCTATTTTTACATTCAAAAAATAAAAAATAAAAGTTAGGCACTTTTTCACATTTTTCATAGGATTTCTAACTTGTATAAATTGTGAGAAATGTACCAATTTTTGTTGGATTAAGAGGTTTCATTCTTGATTTTAATCATTGTTGCAATTGTTAAAGTGATAAGTAGGTTTAAGAAATAGAATTTAAAATGAATCATGTGTGATAGAATTATGCCTTGCGAGTTTTTGGGCCTTTGTGGATAAATCACATTATTTCATTCATGTTCTTTCATGTGTGATTTCACCCTTGTGCTAGATTGAGATGATTTAGGCATTGCCTCTTTTGACATTCCTTGTTGCAATGCTTTGATTGAGATGATCTAGGCCTTCTTTCTTTTAGCCACTAGCCAAATAAACCTATCTTTGCATTGATATCCATTGTCACCCTTTTTAGCCTTTAACCTTTTCTTTCTTGTGTAGCTCATTACAAACTAAAAAAAGTGGAAAATCATGTTATCCTATCTTTAGGGAAAAAATGGACCTTAGAATTGTTTTGGGAGTGGATGTCAAACAAGTTGGGTATTTGTATTTTGTTTTGATTTGGAAGAAAGAAAATAAAAAGAAAAGAAAAGAAAGAGTTTAAAAAGAAAATGTTCAAAGAAAAAGATGTATAAACAAAGAAAAATAATACAAGCAAAGAAAAAAAATACAATAAAAGTGTGTTGTGTTTCATTTTCATCCTAGTAAGTTCTTTTTATTTTAATTTTGTTGTTCTCCACCTTGTTTCTTTATTTCTACCCCTCTTTTTACTTGTTGGCTTACTCTCCATTGCCCCTCTTTTCTCTTAGTTTTAGCCTAAATATCCTTCTTTTATCCACAATTTACGTAAGCCATACATTACAAACCAATAAAGTCATTTTGATGAATGTGTATTTCAAGTTGAATGAATTAGAGTCTTGTCAAAATTTGGATGTGCTAGTTACATGTGGTGTTTAAGTGTAAACACAAACCCACACACATTTGAAGAGGTTAAGTGTTGTTCTTTGAAAGATTTTTATCACCTTGGTGCATTCTTAATTTGAACTTGACTACTTTTTCACTTTGCACTTTGTGATCATGTGTTCATGGATTGTTTGTTACCTTAATATCAGTCTTCCATTTTTCATCTTTCTCACTTTTGTGTATTGTTAGGATACATTGAAAAATGTGTGTGCCTTGTTCATACCTTTCTTTTAGTTTGTGGTTTACTTTAGTTTGAATTTTTCTCTTAGTCTTTCTTTTAGTTTTGCCCAGGAGTGCAAAAGTTTAAGTGTGGGGTATTTTGATTGAGTGTTTTTAGTTTAATATTTTCTATTCTTCTTAGCTTATTTGACTTCTCTTGGACTTTCATTTTCTCACTCTAACTCAGTTTTTGTCTTAGGCAAACAATTAGGCTTAATTGACAACTGTTGCTTATTTTCAGATTTTTTGCTTACTTAACCTATCTTCCTTGTGCAAGACCTGGAGGATTCTATAGAACTCCAAATTGAGCATATGAGTACTCCCTAAAAAAAAATAAGGAAACGAGCTACAATTTTGTCAGAGATACGCAAGCAATTATGTCATTTTGAGGGTCATTTTAGGCTTGGAAGTTAGAACCTCTGCACTTGAGTTTTAGGCTGCGAGTTGGACTTTGATTGGTGTAATTTGCATAATAAGTTAGATTAGATGGGCCTAACCAGGGCTTATCCTTTCCTACTGACTCAATCACTATATATTAGTGCAATTAGTTAGTTAGAAATAATGAATTGATTTGGTACAAATAGAATTTTTAGTCTTTTTACAAGTTTCCAGAATTAAAATCTTTTCTCCCTTTTTCTCTTAACTATTCTTCAGTTTTTTTCTTCATTTCATTTATATTCTTCAATTTTCTTACACTAATCTCGTGGCTCTTACACTAATGATGATCATGGAAGGCTAAACAATCAATCAATCCAAAGATCCAGTCCAACAAAGGAGAATTTGAGTGCTGGTTTGATATTTTAATTTCTGTGTGAATGTTCATTTTCTTCTTCAATCCTCTATTTGATTTTCATGATTATGAATGTGTTTAGGATTGAAAACGGATTAGGTTATGGATTCATTTCTTAATTTTGAATTTTAATCACAAATTGTTTGGATGATATTTCAATTAGGTTTGTGGTTTCAAATAATTTAAGAGTTAATTCGATTGAACTGCTTCTAATGACATTGAATGAACTTTCATAACAAAATCATTATTTGAAAACTATGATAATTTGTATTGCTTGTTTTGGTGAATTGGATTGATATTCTTTAATCTGTTTTACAATACCTTTTACCAATTCTGTAAGTTTCTACATTTTTATTAAATTTTAGTTTGTGTTTTCATAATTTTTGTTCATTGCCTGCAAACTATTCAATAAAAATCTCCTTGTTTTTTATTAGTGAATTGAAGTTGGAACCAAATTGATCATATATTTGAGTCGACCTAGATTAATCCTATACTACAAAATTAACATAATTTATTTGTTTTGAAGTGATGCGACATTAGTTATCACACACATATATGCTATTATAGAGGGGTATGTATAGACTCTAGTTTATAAAACTTATGTACAACTAATGAACTCTCTTTATTGCATCTAGTGTAAAGCTCAAATGTAAACATTTTGAAGTGAGTAACAATTGTCTATTGTGATATTGAAGGTACGCATTAGATGATTTATGGCTAGAATTCTACATTATCTTCCTTCAATTTTGGCATTTATATTACCAGTCCTTAACAGGTTGCTCTTCCCATTATCTTATTCTTGCATTTTTTTATACCAAAACTGAGCTTATTGTATGGCATCATCATACCACTAATTTTGTTAGTATTGGTGAAGCTTAAGTTGTTACGTGAAAGACTAGGATTTTTTTCCCTCACTAACAAGCATTATAGTAAAATAGAAATATAACATTTATACATTTGTTAATCTAGAATTAACAGAGAGTAACATAACAGCTAGTGACCATCTTTTGAACTTCTCTTATTTTTTACTCTTGAAATTATGTTGCTATGTTTTCTTACTTTGTTATTCAAATTCCTTGCAGTTCTGATTGATTACAACCCAATACATGTAGTAGTGCATACCTTTTTTGGGGAAATGAAAATAAGGAGGCTCCATTGTGAGCTACGTCTCCTCCTGGAACTCCTGATGGTCTAGTGAGCAACTTTAAGACGAAATAATTTAATGGTTTTGCCAATCCATATTGGGCTTAGCTGCCATACTTGCGAATGGCATTGATGGACTTCGTAGGAAGCTTTCTCTTCATGAACTTGTTGGTAACATCATAAATCCTTTATAATATGGTGTGTAACAGCATGCATTATGAATAATTTTTTTTTTATATCAACTATAAGATTTTACAATATTCAAATAACTAGCATAGGGAGTTTTTTTAAACGTTACAAAAGTATGAGAGTTATGTGCAACCTGAAAAAATATTTGAGGTGTCATTGTAATTTACTCTAAAAGTTAATTCAAGAATCAAGGATGCACGGTGCATGTAGATAATTAACTGGATTTTATTTACTTATATCAAGTTTGAATTCCAAATATAAAAGCATGTTTTTCAAATATTAAAGAAATTATATATATTATCTGAATTAACCAAATACTTATGGATGACAATTTTCGTCATAATAATACATGCTCATTTTTGTCCATTAATTAGAAGTTGAAATTTATAAATGTTGTCCTTGTATGCACTAGTGGCAGTTCAAGTCCTATTCAATAGACTGAAATTTATAAAATGTTCTATATATGTAGTAAGTAGATAAAAATTAGCTTAAATATATAGGGGTGAATTTATTGCAAATCGTGGCTAATTTTATGATATATGTTGGGGGGAGGCTACTGACACTCCAACATGTTTATTCACATAACTCAACATTTAATTTATCATGTTGTTATTAAATAAGAGGGGTTAAGAGGGAGTGGAACGGTGATAAAAAAACATGAT
The DNA here is from genome assembly GCA_013407115.1 of Glycine latifolia. Classification (NCBI taxonomy): domain Eukaryota; kingdom Viridiplantae; phylum Streptophyta; class Magnoliopsida; order Fabales; family Fabaceae; genus Glycine; species Glycine latifolia. The sequence continues at coordinate 22,484 of QARZ01039865.1, read as the reverse complement.
TTCTAACATGATTGTGTTAAAAATCGTCTTAGAAAGTAGATTATCTTAGAAAGTTTCTATTTTCTTAGATTATTGTTGAAAAATTGTCTTAAAAAGTAAACTTTTTAAGACAACTCTCTGAAATAATCGTATTAGAAAGCGGATTTCTAAGATTATTTTTTAGAACAACTATCTTAGATTTTTTAAAATTAAAACACATTGTAAAACGATTTCAAAGGTTGAGATTCTAAAACGATTTAAAAGTCGTCGTGAAAAGTCAACACTTTCCACAACAGTAACTTCAATGACGATTTCAAACCATTGTGGAATGCACTACATAACTGACATAGAAACCCTATTTTCTAGTAATGTACTAAAATACTTTATTTACAAAAGTTAATAAATAATTTTGTATTTAAAAGTGCCAAATTTTACACTTCATTCTCTCTTTTTATTTTTTAAAGATACAAGTAATATGAATTAATGAGAATAGAGATAGGATGGAATAATGACTATTAATAATATATTTGAGATAAAGAATTCAAGGGACAATTAGAAAAAACTTTATAAAAAAGGATAATTTTTCTTGAAATAATATCTTATAAAAAGGACAGAGAAAGTTTATCATTAGTAGACTTCACAACAAATTAAAGTATAAAACTAATGATTAGTACATTTGAAAGTGGTCAAATATTTTTTATAGCTTAAGTTAAAAATATATATTATTACTTATTTCTTATATAAAGGGTCGAAGATGATTTTTTTAACTTCATCAAACATATTTCATTAAAAAGAACAATTTTAAAAAATATCTAAAAAATATAAATTTTAATTTAAATAATTATTATAATTTACATTAAACAAAAACATATTGTATATGACACAAACATTAATTGAAATAATTGAAATGCACATGTTTATCTTAGAAGAACTCTTTTCAATTAAAGACCCTAATGCCTCAATATCTCCAGTTGACATAAACCTAACCCAAAGGAAAGGTGCATTTTGATTCCCTTTTTCTCCGTATAGTCCAAACGCCGTTGCCCACAAACCGAAGCAAATAACTTTTGATCGTATAAAATAATCTATATAAAGAAAAAGCACATATAAATAATACTACAAGAACAAACTACTGACTAAAGTTGTCCATCCTTTTCGGATAAAGCCTATCTCATCCATCTCTAATTATTTCATAATTATTAAGTGTATATTAACTAAAAGATAAAATATGAAAAGAATAAATTTTAACCATACAATAAAAATAATATTAAATTAATGAAAAAGTAGGGGAGAAAAGCGAGAAGGAATTTCTTTATCAGTTGCTCGAGGAAATAAATAACGACCAGACTACAAAAGTATAATATATTAGCAACAAATCAACTAGTAGAAGCCTATGATATAAGCCCGACCTTGAAGCACAAACTCTTTTTTATCAAACCCGCACAAAAATTAACTTAAAAATGATTAAGGATGCAATGAATTTAATTAAGCATTTATTTAATAAATTCTTAGTATCACATTAGAAATTTAATAATTCTTATCGCATTAGAATTTATATCATAAATGTAACGTAAAACAAATCTTTCAAATAAATTAAAATTTTATTTATAAATTACATTGAAAAAATTATAATAAATTAAAAAATTATATATATATATATGGACGGATTTATGTGTTGTAGTGGGCCTTGGCCCCCCTGAATTTTTCTCTTATCATAATTTTTTTACATAATGTATATTTAACAACTATTTTATTTGGTATTTTTATGTAGAAATAAATATATATATAGTGTGGTTTATACTTTTTAATTTTTATAAAATATTTTATTTGTATAGTTTTTAATTATGGAGATAATAATATTTTTATCTTTTTTGATAAAACATTTGAAAATAATTTATTTTTCTTTTTAATAGTATTTTCTTTTATAACTTTTTAATATTTGCTATTTTAAAAAGTATGTATAATTGTATTTCCAATCAAATGACTTTATTACTTTTCTCTTTATATGAATTTGATTATATCTAATTTGATAATTATAAACTATTTATTAACAGTTACAAGACAAATTTACAAACATTTTATATAAATGATTGATAACTTGAATATTGATATACATAAAAAAATATTATTTTTGCCTGTTCTCCTTATAGTACTTTTTTTTTGTTTCTTTTATTGATTTGTCTTTTTGTCTTAGTTTTTTTCACCATTGTTTGTGAGGCTTCATTCCGCTTCTAACCTTGAGTGCATAAATCTTATCATGGTTGTTTATAACCCTTTGGAAAACAAGTTTCTTCTTCAATAGTTATTTACTATTATTGTCATTTGTAAGGTATTGCTATTATTGTCGTTTATAACAAATAAAACTTTTTTGGTAAAAAAATTATAGTTAATATAAATACCAAATTTTATTTTAAAGTGATAAAAAAATTTGGAGGCATGTAAAACTAATATTTAGTTTAATTACCTTCTATGTAAATGTATTTTAATCATTTAAAAAAATACAATTATGAATATTTTATGTAAAATTTAAATTTACATATTTATTGGATAATTGGCCCCAGCACTCCCACGCTGGCTACGTCCACACACACATATATATAGGGAATGTATCTAATGAGAAGAAATGATTTTCACCGTTAGATTATAATTAAAAAAATTGATGACTAAGATTAAAATTCCAACTTTTTAAGAAAAGAATTTTACATCGATTAAAAAATACCTTATACATTGATTGTACGACTAATGTTTATGCAGGCGATATCAAAAGTCAAACTATTTAATTGGGTTGTTGATATGCTGCTAGCATATGATAGTTTTTAGGGTTAATTGATTAATGATTTATTCAATAATTAGTAATATAGGCTAGAATTTGTCGAGTTTGTTTAATTAATTGTTATTTATCTTAGTTATGAGTATTTTTGTTATTTAGGAACCAACAAGAGAGGAAAAGAAGCAACAGGTGCTCTCGACCATCTCGCGCAACTTGCACCAGTCACCGCGCTACTCACGCCAGATGCTAAGGCCAACTCTTCAGCTCGAATAAGCCACGCGATTAGCGTGGTGACCCGCGCTAGTAGCGCTAGACTTCCAGGGTAGTTGATTCATTTCGAACATCCCACGCGATCAGCGTGGGACCCCGCACCAGTAGCACCAGATAGTCTGAAAAGACCATTTCAATTCGAACAGTCCACGTGGATCGCGTGGTACACCACACGAGTAGCGCCAGACTTCAGGATCAGCCTTTCAATTCGAACAGTTCACGCGATTAGCGTGGAACCCCACACAAGTAGCGCCACAGTTACGCTGTTACCTGATTTAAGTGATTTTGCACTGAAATAGATTGGGAAAAAGAGTTTTCTTACCTAAATTAAATATATGAACGTGTGGGAGATAACACCAGACACTTTTTGGCACAGAAAAGAGACAGAAACGCAGGGAGAGAAAGTGGAGAGAGGATCAAGACCAGAGATTGAAGGAAGAGTGAAGGTTTTGTAATGCTTCTACTGTCTTTGTATTTCTTGAGGTTAGACATGATTATGTCTGGCTAAACTCTCTTATTGTGGTTAGAGCCAGAACCAATGTGAACTCCTCTGTAACTTGATTGGTATTAATATGAAATTATGATAATTGCTTTGTTTTACTTTATTCTTCAGTGATTATTTCTTTATTAGTCTTGACCATTCTAGTAAAGTTCTGAGAGTTAGAGTTTGCAATAGGGATATTGGAACGCTAATTTCTGAAAGCAGTAAAATAGCAGTTTTTACATTGCCTAGGGATAGGGATGTATGATTGCAGAATTCATATGATGTATTCGCTTAATGCTTAGCTTGATAGGGAATCACTAAGGAATTAGGATTTCTAATTGGGTTAAAGGGTTAAATTACTAAGGGATTAGGATTTAACTAATTATGCAAGAATACATTTTCTGAGCAATTAAAAGTAATTGAAATTAACAACCAATCCAAGTGAAGAAGGTAGGGAACAAAGGGGAATGTGTTCTGGCCACAATTATTTCTCATCACTGCATAAAGATTAATTTAAATTCACTTTTTAATTCTCGTTAATTTTCTGTCATTTATTTAATTTACGTAATTCACAAAACACAACCATACTCTCTTCAAACTTATTAATTGTCTTCCAATTTCTGAGACAATAAGTTACGATAAGATTGCATTCAATCCCTGTGGAGACGATACTTTACTTACTCACTTTATTACTTGGAATGAACGGTACACTTGTCGATCGCGCATCAGTTGTTAACTGATTTTAAAAGTTAACTTTTAGATCGGTTCTGTAGGTGATCAATCTTAAAAGTTAACTTTTTATATTAGTTCTTTAAGTGACCTATCTAAAAAGTAATTATTTCACTACTACAAAAAATCCTTTTAATGATGGTTCTGAAAGGGTTTCAACGATGATTTTCAACCATCATTGAAACAACTGTGATTAAAGGTCTAAGTCTTTTATCGATGGTTTAAAACCATTGTTAAATGTAAACTTTCAAAGACAATTTTCAAAATTGTCTTCAAATAAATGTCTTAAATGTCTCTGAACTATGTTTTCAAAAGTTATTTTGAGGAAGTTGTCTTTGAAAGTCCACATTTAACAACGGTTTCTATAAAAACTGTCATTATATATGTGTTTTTAAAGATGGTTTTTGGGAAACCCATCATAAAATACAACTTTCAAAGATGATTTTTCTCAAAATCATCTTTGAAAGCTCAATTTTTTTAATGTTGGTTTTGTTTTAGTAACAAACCCAACCTATAACTTCAAGCTGAACCAAACACAGACAATTTGTAACAAACAAATTTAATTATCTATCAAAAGTAATAAATTTAAAAATACTAATAAATAACAATAAAATAATCTCACATGATCAAACTAAATACATTAAACAGAGGTACAAAATGGTCACACTTAGAGCCTCCGATTTGAAAATGACTCTAAATTTAATATGAAATATAGTTATATTCCATAATTACAAACGTACAAAATGTCTTTAATCGGATTAAAGCATTGTTGATTAAATTACTTTTAATTCAATCTTATCAACATTAGATTTACTCTTGAGGGACTTGCCATGGAATTCCTTCAAAGCGCTAGTTAAAAGAAAGAAAAATACATGTATATCATAAGATCAAAATATTGAAGTATAGTACTAAAAATAGAGTAAATGAGTTACAATTTGAGACTTAACTTTTTATATGCACTTTTGGTATCCTTGTCGACCTCATATGCAAGGAACAAAACCATACAACAACATTGTTCCTAGGACAAATAACAAGGAGTTGTCAATGTTGACTGCGTTGGAAAAAAATTAGTTATAATGCAAACACAAGCTAAATACATTTGTAAAATTTTACTTATTCAAGTAAGCTCCTAGGTAGATCTCTCTTTGTGGCTGATTTAGCAATCTTCTAATGTAACCTTGACATTCATCATGCCTATCATTTGCATTGCATATGAATTGGGACTCAAGGAATCCATACACAAAACCATGGTCAGATTTTATACTCAAGTCATTCATTGCCTTTTTTTTAAAGAAACGTAAATTGTTAATTATATTATAAATATAAAGTTAATGGAACTATAATACTAAATTATACTTTTGTTGTCTAAAACTATAAAATAGTGATGCTTAGACATTGATCGCCTGGGATTATTTGTTTTGCATCACTATAATCTATGAACAGGGGGAAATCATCATTATATACCCCAAACAAAGTTGCATCCCACACCACCTAATAAGGCTGCTAGTAAAGGTCAAAGGAAACCTTAACCAAATCAACTAAGGGATCATCAATTGGCTTCAACCTATCAACATGTTCAATGATTGGTTTCTTTGGATTATGTGTAAATCCTACCTAGCTAATAAACATAAGTTAATGTCACTAAACAGTGTAAAATCCATTTTGTTACAAATAAACACAACTCAAGTAAGTACCTTCCATGAAACATGTCTCATAAGATATCTCGACCATGCAGTGAAGGTGTTTTTAGTTTGCCTCACAAACTGAACCTCTAAAGTAGGAAAAGGAATTGATTCATCCTTATCTAGAATTTTTGAGACACTGACCTTCACCACATTATCGGTCAAACTCACGTGGTGTACGGTTAATGACCCCTCTTATATTTTTGCCAATGCCACCAAGCGGGTACAATGCACATCTTCAATGTATAACCCACGATAGTTCATATCATAAATGTGAGGCTCTTCCTCTAAATTGATTATAACCAATCTTTTAAATTTTTTGAATCACTCCAAAGTAAGGCATCGACTCCATAATGGGGTTGTTATTTGATGCACTAGCATAGTGTTCAAAATGAGCATCAAGACTAACCCCACACTATACTTTTCTCATCCTATACCTTTGTTTAGAAGGAATAATTGTTGATATCATATCCCTTCCAAGTTAGCACATTTCATTTTGGCCCATATGCTAATGTTATCAATGTTTTAGAAGCATTGTTGTCACCAAAGATTTTATCTATAAACCAGTTTATAGAAGTCTTATTTTGCTTTTGCAACACCTATTTTTTGGTCATTTTTGGTTAACTAACCTTCAAAAAATTTATCAATAACTATGTACGGGACAACCTATTTAGTGTTATTTAATATATATAAGTGTGATTGATTCAATTCCTCACGATCTATGGCTACAACCTCAAAACCCCATGAATCCTTACTTCCCCATTTGTTGTCATGACGAGACTCAAGAAACCTAATAGATTTTACCTTTTCCATGTTGGTGGTACCCATCAAACATGTCAACTCCATCCTCCCACAAATTTCTCAAGTCTTCAATCAAGGGACTTGGATAAACTTTGATGTCATTTCTTGGCTGTCTTGTTCCCAAAATCATCATAGACAACATAATGTTTTTTTGCTTCATGCACAACCAAGAGGTAGGTTGTAAATTATTAGCAAAACTGATGTATGTCTAAACTCATTAGACATTGATTTCCCCAATCTACCTTGCAATGAAACTCAGCCTTCAAGAACTCTTCAAGAACTCAACCTGTTACTCGTGAATTTGGAGCAAAAATGGCATGAATGAGCTTCAAGGAATTAAGCAATGAAGAAAGGATTGAGACAAGGAATGAAGATGGATGACGCCATGGAGAAGCTCTCCAATGAGTCTATGAAGAATCGGCACAATAGCATTGAGAAGCAATTCATAAGATCCAAGAATTTCTTACACAAGAACAAGAGAGAAACTCTCACAAGAAAATTCAGCTTTTTTATTGATTTAACCAAAAAATTATGTACATTTCATTTTTGTTGGCTTTATATAGCCAAGATCATAAAGCTTGTCTTGTAAGCTACCTAAGCTAAATGCAAGTGGAATGAAATGGCAAGTGAAATGAAGCTTGAGGTGCAAGTTATCCACTTGATGACTCAGCCACGTGCAACTCTAGTTTTTAAAGGCTTACATAGGTGCTAAAAAAATTACATACAAGTGCAACTACACTTATTAAACAATTGCCACTAAAGGCATATTTATTGACACTACAATTGCCACTAAAATGTGCTGGAATTAAATTCAACTTGAGAGTACAAAATCCAGCCCTTGTTCTTCTTGAGTTGGTGTGCTTCTTCATGCTTGTCTAAAAGGTGCAAGTTAGCTTTGATGTGCTCTTTAAGGGCTTGAGTTCTAGCTCTTGTCATGGGTCCCCTAAAGCTAAACAAACGAAGCTCTTCAAGTTCTCGTCCTTGACCTTGAGCTTGTGATGGACCTCCTTCAAAAACAAACCATGAAATGTGGTTAGTGCTTGAGTTACCAAAATGATTCATTCCATCCCAAGAAAGTCCAAGCCTAAGGTTTCTTGCCTTATTTCAAAAATTGGGAAACACACGATTAATTGTCTTCCATTGGGGAGAATCAGTCAAATGTCAGAGCAATCCTTCATTTCTTTCTCCTATTACATGCCATGTAAGGTTTTTTGCCTAGTTTCCATTAGCAAACAATCACTTAAACCTTGGAATTATTGGAAGATACCAACAGACCTTTGTTGGGGGATATTTGTTTGTGCTTTCCTCATTGCTACAGTCACCATCCTTCACTTTGTACTATGATACCCCACACTTGGGGCACTTATGCATTTTCTAGAAACTCATTTATGTACAATATGCAATCATTAAGGTCTGCATGTATTTTTCAGTACTTCATACCCAGAGGACATAATATCTTCTTCGTCTCATAGTGATTTTTTGGCAACATGTTTTGGTTTGGAATCATCCTTTGCAATACCTCAAGCAATTTAGTGAATTTTTATCATTCTAACCATATTTTGCCTTCAAATTTACCAAATCTAACACCGCGGACAATTGTGTGAACTCTGTGCACCCCGAATATAGAGGCTTCTTTGAATCATTTTGTAATGTATCATACAAAGGTGCATGTACTTGTTGAAAAGACTCCAGTCTAACATTGTGAATTATGTCCTCTAATTGATCCTTATGTCTACATCAACATGCTCAGTTTGAGACACGCTTGGAATGTCTAGCAATTGATGCCATATCCATCTTGTATAAGATGTGTCTTTATGTCATTCACTACATATTATCTCCCATTCTCACATTTAACACAAGGACACAAGTATTTCCCACCTATTTCATGTGCATTTTGTTAAGCAAATTCCAAAAACTGACTAACCCTATTCTCATACTCATCACTAATGCGTGATGCTTTCATCCAACTTCGATCCATCTTTCCTCTTCTATGATACTCACAAAGTTATCCCATGCATGAACATTTCACTTTATTTCGTAAAGGTGAGGTTCTATTCCATTCAGGAAGAGTTCTTTTTATACTTGATTCATGTAAAACCCTACAGATCATTGACAATTGCTATGCATACTTAGTTTGTAGATTTAAATTACATAAATGATCTAATTTCTTCTCTTTTAATGTTTCTTTTGACTTTAAAAGATAAGAATTTAGCTTCTTCTAAGTTTTTATCCCCCAAATGCTAAAGTTACTGAATTTACAATGTTTTGGTTCTATTTTTTTTGTAGAGTTTTGACACGGTAGAAGAGGTTTGGAAGATGTTGAAGAATTAGAGCAGTGCGCCAGTGCATGCTCAGCTTGTAAAGCCAAGTTGGAAACCATTTATATCAAGCATGGGCACTAAGCTCACGCTTGGAGGCTTAGCACATGGTCACTTAAGACAGTTGTACTTTGAATGTTCGCTCAACACTTACATGCAAGCTTGGCGTACATTCATTTTCGAAAAACATGATTGTGTAGCATTTGAAGATTATAAAAAGGTGGCACTATGCTTTTGGAGGGAGTTGGTCAACAAGGGCACGAAATAGAGCAAAACACTCACTTGGGAGCTTTTCTTCTTCCATTTCCTTTGCTCATATTTTGTTTTTGAGCCTCTCATGACTATTAGATGCTAAATTGCCCATTATTAGGGCTTGGATGTAACGCCTCAATTTATTTATCCTATTATTTATTAATTTTTTTACAAAAATTCTTTTCTTCTTGCTTAGAATAGTCAATACGAAAATTACTAATCATTAATATCATAAAAAGTTCTTCATTACTCATTGGTATTTCTAAGTCTGACATAATATAAAGTTAAATACAGACTAATACAGACCAATATCAGTTCTATCACATATTACAAATCACCAAAATGTTTCATTACAACAAATATCTTCAATTAAGCATCTTTAACAGAGTCTTCAGACATCATCTTGCCAATCCTTCTTTTACTGTTCCTCTGCTCGCCCAAATAGATTGAGGTCATAGCAGGTGTCAACCACAGACACAAAATACAGGGTAAGTTTATGATAAACATAATTTAAACAACAGAATACATACAATGTACAGATAGTCATAACCACATCCTCAAAAAATTATATGATGCAAGATTATCTTTTTATTTTAACACGGTCTAGCCCCCGCCCCACAAAATATCAAATTAACACGGATTAACCCCCGCCAGGCAAAATATCAAAATAACACGGATTAACCCCCGCCAGGCAAGGCAAAATATCAAAATAACACGGATTAACCCCCGCCAGGCAAAATATCAAAATAACACAGCTTAACCCCCGCCAGGCAAAATATCAAAATAACACGGATTAACCCCCGCCAGGTAAAATATCAAAATAACACGGATTAACTCCCGAAAAATATCAAAATAACACGGATTAACCCCCACCAAGCAAAATATCAAAATAGCACGGATTAACCCCCGTCAGGAAAAATATCAAAATAACACGGATTAACCCCCGCCAAGCAAAATATCAAAATAACACGGATTAACCCCCGTCAAGCAAAATATCAAAATAACACCACTTTTCAATTACTGTCTCATGTGCTTTACTCAGAAACTCAACATTAATCAAGTACAAAATTCAATTTGTTACTTATGTACAAAACTCAGCATATCATTCATATACAAAGATTAGAAACACTCAGCAACACATAAATGTCATAGAAATTCATAGAAACACTCAACAACACATGAACTTCAAATATTTATCTAAACAAAACAACACTCCAACTATCTTTATTTCTTTGAAGCATTTCATCAAACACATGGTGTGCAAGCTTTGTTCTTCATAGAAAAGAATGAGATCCTATACATACTTATTCAAACAAAAGTAATACTTAAACTATATTTAGCATAAACTCCTCTATACATACTCATGGAAACACAATTAATACTCAGATTATATTTATCATAAAACTCCCTTATACGTACTTATTCAATCACAAGTAATATTTAAATTATCTTTACCATAAAACTTCCTCATACGTACTTATTCAATCACAAGTAATATTTAAATTATCTTTACCATAAAACTTCCCCATACATACTTATTCAATCACAAGTAATATTTAAATTATCTTTACCATAAAACTTCCCCATACGTACCTTGTATCTTCCTATAAAGCTTGTCAAATTCTTCCTCCTAGCTGGCTCTCCTACACGTGATTCTTCCTATGATGGTGGGGTCTTCTCTATTTGATTTAGGCTTTTGAATATGAAAGGATGAAAGGGATGTGGGAGATGCTTCACGTGAAGTGTTAGTGGGAAGAATGTCTTGAAAGTGATTTTCAAGCAAGGTCCCCACCACCCCTTTATATAGCACTTGGAAAATAATTAATTATTCAAGGACATATTTGCCCTTCCAACTAATTTAGTTTCATTCTAACTAAGTTTCTCCTTGTTTCATTAAATCCTAACTTAGTTTATGCTTATTCCTTTAGGTTTTAACTAGATTCCTTATTATTCCTTTACTTTATAGAAAATATCTTATAAGCCATAATGACTTAGCTTTCCACTTGGCTACCACTTTACAAGTGTCCCTACACTTGTCCAAGCACTTGAAGTTTCTCCATTTTTCTTGCACATTCACGTGGAGTCTAGAGGATAGGAGAAAATCTTGCTTTATTTCATGGTTTCTTGCATCAAAATATGATTTTTAGCCCTTCCTCTTTGTAGCCTTTTCACATGAACTTGGCTGGCCAAGGGAGAAGATTTTTGTCTTCCTTTTTCCCCTTCTATCTTATTTTTCATTCTCTTTTAAAGAAGAGAAAATTATATGGCTTCTTTTGAATACATATGTTACCTTTTAAATGAAGAAGAATATTCTAGTTTATGCTTTTCTTTTGCATGGCATTTCTTAAAAGGAAGTCAAATTTGATTTGAACTCTTCTACCTAAAGATAATATTGAATAATAGTATTCTTAGAGTTTTCCAGAAACTGACTTCAATTCTAGTAAAAATTACTCACAAATAATCTATACAGAGTGCTATTCAGATTTTTCTTACAAAACTACCTTTATCTTAATTCTAATTGGTTCATTTTACTTTTGATTATTAAAATTATTAAATTATTTTATAAAATAAGTCTATTCATTCTATAATTAAGAGAAAATTCCATAGATTCCATCTATCATTTTTCTATATTTTTCTGATACTTGAATTCTTCTAAATAAAGTTCCAAAGTCACTATCTTATAAAATTCATAGAAATTTTATTCTATGGTTTTTTGTCACAAAGTATTTTGATAATCTGCTGTCTAAGAGTATTATGTAATTCCATTAGGTTCTCACAAAATCTCTAAGGATATCTGGTCATTTCTAGCCTGAAAGGCATTATGATAAATTCATTATTCATCCTAGGGCATAATTGTCATTTCCACATCTCACTAAAATATCTACGGGTATTCTTGTCATTTCCAAAATATCCAAGGGCATTTATGTAATTTTCATCTTAAAATATCTCACTAAAATATCTAGGGGCATTTTTGTAATTTCTGATTTAAGAAAAGGATAATATGGTCATTTCTCTTCAAACATTTCCTTAATGTCTCTAATTGATATTTCACCCAATTAATTCAAATATAGACCAGCCAAATTTCTCATAATCTAATACTTACATCAAGAATAATTCATATAACGTATATTTGTAGTTATTGAAATTTCAGGGTGTTACATTGGATACCAAACACTCTTTGATGTAATGATCTTCACTATCCATTTAATGTTATTTCAATATTATTGCTTCCTATTTAAGTTTATTACCTTGTTTATGGTTTATGCTTGCATTAAATGAACGTCCTTTTTTCATGCAGAGTTCATGCTGATAGGTTGGCATGTCTTATAATTCAACAAAAAGTCACGTCTTCCATCAGAGAAGGTCTAATAGGTAGAGCACGCCTTTTGATGAAGATCAACACTTCAAATTATGGAGTTTCATTTATTCTTCATAGAACTTTGACAGATCCTAGGAAAATGTTTTTTGCAAGAAATAATCTTTGACACATAGTATTCTGTCTTAAATGCACTACTGAATGTTAGGCTAGATCATATTATATGGATGTATCGTCTAAAATATCATATGCAAAGATACAAACCATGATTTGAAGCACATTAGACACAACTTATATCAGTTGTATCTATTTTCATCTAATCAAAATAATTAGGAGTCTTAATTTGTCTTTTAAAGACATAAATGTCCTTTGACTTAAAAATCTCCCCCTTTTTGATCATGTCAAACAAATAAAGATGTAAAAGTTGAAGACATATATATCATATATGATATGATAATAAAGTGCAACGTCAACCTTATCAGATGCAACAACACAAACATAAAACACAATAAGGATAATAAGACTTTGAGATAAAGTCCTTTTAATCAGAAAACTCTCATTTTATTCACTAGAGATATATTACATAAAGAATATAGATGAATAGGAGTTAAAGATTTGGAAAATCTCCCCCTCAGATGATGCACTCCCCCTTAGGTTGCACATCTTCTGTGTTTGTTGCTTTCTTCTTCTCCCCCTTTTGTTTGACAAGTTCTTCTTCTTCTTCTTTAATCTTGTGAAAGAACTCATCTTAAGAATTGTCATCAGAGTAGATATCTATTGGGGTTTTAGTATAATTCTTAAAGAAGTAATCCCAAAGAGTTTCCATCTCTTAGCTTCTCTTTCAGCATACGCTCTGTCATGAAAAGCTTCAACAAGTGCCTCCTGAGTCTTGAGCAATGCTTTTTCAAGTAAACACATAATAGGAAAAGATTTGTTCTATTTTGGTTTCCCATTCAAGGTAGGCTTTGGGGTAATTCTTTCCTTGAAAAGTAGGTGCTTGGGTTTTTACTCCTCATATGTCTCCTCCCCTTTCATCACTTTTATGCCTCACATACCTCCTATCATGACTCCTTTCATTTCTATCATGCCTTATTCTTTGCTTATGGTTTCTCTTATCCCTCATTTTTTTCCCAAATAATAAGAATCCAAATCCTCACGCAAGACCTCATGTTGAGAATCTCTCCTCCTCTTGTTCATCAACTTTGTATCAATCTCCACCCTAAACTTCTCCAACTCTCTTTTAAAGAATTGCATTAAGTTTGTAGTCCTATAGGACTGGGGTGTACTTCTTTCACTATTTTTTTTTTTTGCAGAATTGATAAGGATAAGTGTGAAATTTAAAAGGACCTCACCACTCTTCTCACGTGTTTGCACTCTTTAAAACATTCCATTCATGTTTCACACTAACAAATTACTTTTGATTTAATGAAAATGCTCTTTTCCTTTTACCACTCAAGTACTCTTTATAAGTTCTTAAATAGAACCTAAGCATGCATCAATTATCAAAAGAACATACAATTTGTCAACAACCCTCACAAAAGTTATCACTCAAAAGCCAAGAAAAAGTAAAACTTCTAGACAAAACTAGAAGGAATTTAAAAGACAAACAAGAAAAGCTAATTAGAAATAAGATAAAACTCAAAAGGAATTGCAAGAAAGACCTAATGGAATACCAAGGAAGACGAAATGTGCAATTTTGAAATGAAAAACAACTCCAAAATTTATTAATTCCTCAAAGGCAAATAAACTTTAACTTCTTTAAGTGCAAGAGCCAATCCTTTTTTTTTGGGATCTTTTTTTTTCTTGACTTTTTCTTGATTGTTTTCTTACACATATTTCTCCTCTTTTATTTTTTACCCCTATTTGTTTTTTGCACTCTTAACAAATTATTAATATGCCCAACTAATAGGAATTATTAGCTTTTAAACTATGGTGCTATATAATGATAATAAATGCATGATTGCCAAAATAATTGCACAAATTTAGAAAACAAATAGCACAAAATAAGGAAAGAAATGAGTAAATTATGACACAAAATGATAATTGGTGGAAAAATGATGACAATAAATGACACCATTATGATAGTTGATGGCATGATCAAGACAATTCAAAAATGATGAAATAAGGAAAAACAGAAGAAGAACAGTAAAAAATCTAGGATTCAGGCTCTAGATACCACATGATATGATCCTTGATAGGGATCATACTGTTTTTTATGGTTCTTCCTTGATTGGATTCATGTTTAACTAAATTAAAGAGGAAAGACAAATAAGAATTTGAAACAATTTCCTTAATCCTTATAACAATGGCACAATCAATCAAATAAAGATTTTATTGGAATAGTGCACATATAAACAAAGGAATATAGAAAATTTGTGCAAGAATTAAAACTGTAAAATATTAAGTACATGAAACTAAGAACAAGCAATGAAAAATGAAAAGATGGAAAAGACAAAAAATGTAGGGGAAGATGCCATACTCTATAGAGAGTGATGAGTCCAACAAAGATTCGCCACAAAGGTATGGAAACCTTTGATAAGAACCAAAAAAGTTTCACTCTAAGAACCCACAAGAGGCACAACTCTTAAATTTCACAAAAGGAATGAAATTCTAATCTATTCAAATCTGCCCAAGAGTAAGAGAGTACAAGGCTATTTATAGGAAACAACTAGTGCCTCCCTCCTAATAAGGCTGATGGCTAAACCTAATTTTAATGTTAGAAATTGGGATTTTTTTTAGTATCAGAAAAACCTGTTTATTACAATTAAAACAACCAAAAATACTTAAATAAAATGTAAAAATAAATCAGATTACAAGCATATATTTGGCACATTGTTATTGCACTTAGATCAAATGCATCTTGAGCTCTTCTTTCTCACTTTAGGCTTGAGCTTGTAGGTGTTGATCTCTTTTTCAAGCAACATCTCATTTTATTTTTTAGCTTTTTACATTATTGTTGGGTCTCCTAGCCCAATTAGATTCTTACTCTCTCAAGCTCTTCATTTTTCCATTGAAGGCTTTCCTTGATCTCCATCAAAGGGTGGGATGCATTTGTATTTAAAGAAAAGCTAAACAATTCGAAGTGGGAATTAAATATATGGAAAAAAGAGGTATTTGGTGATTTGGAAGAGAGTAGAACATGTTTGATTAAGGAGATAGCAGTGTTGAACAAGAAAGATGTAGGAGGAAATTTGGAAGGTATGAAAGAGACATGAAACCTTTTTACATCAAAAATCTTCTTTCAAGTAGTTGAAAGTAGGGGAAACCAATTCAAAATTCTTTCATCTGATCAATTGGCAAAGAAAGATGAATGCAACGAAAGGGCTCTTTGTAAATGGCTTTTGGATTAAGGACTGATATGCTGCTAGCATATAGTAGTTTTTAAGCTAAATGAATCAATAAATCAATCATAAAATATCAATAAATGCTAGAATAGATGAAAATTCATTATTTTTATTTATATTACTTATTTTGTGTATTTTTGATATTAGGAACTAAAGAGAGAAGAAAAGAAAGCAAGAGAAAGAAGCAAAAGTTTTCTGGAGTCTGGCGCTATCCGCGCCAAGTCGGGCGCCATCCGCGCCAAAGGTATTAAACAGGGCAATTTTCACTGACATCTCACGCGATCAGCGTGAGATTTGCGCTAGTCGCGCCATACATGGAAAAATAGGGCAAAATCAATTGTCATCTCACGCGATTAGCGTGAGATTCGCGCCAGAGAATCTGTTGCGCGATCGGCAAGTGTACCGTTCATTTCAAGTAATAAAGTAAGTACGTAGCGTATCGTCTCCACAGGGATTGAATGCAATCTTATGTAACTTAACGTCTTAGAAATTGGAAGACAAAATAATAAGTTGAGAGAGTTGGTTGATTGTAATTGCGTGGTGTAATTTAAATGACAGAAAATTAACAAGAATGTAAGCGAATTTAATTAGAGTTTACTGCAGTGATGAAGGGTGATTGTAGTTAAGTGCAATCCCCTATGATTCCTTCCCACTATGTGTGATTAATTAGTAACTTGAACTAATCTTAATTGCTCAGCTGTTGTGTTCTCCTGTGATTAGCTAAACCCTAATCCCTTAGTAGTTTAGCCCTTTGATGAAATTAAGAACCCTAATCCCTTAGTAATTCCCTCTTAAACCAAGCATTAAACAAACACAAACTGAAGATGCTGCAACTACACATCCCTATCCTTAGGTAATGTATAAATCATTGTTCTACTTATTTCAGAAATTAGAATCCCAATATCCCTATTGCGAACCCTAACCCTAACCCTCTTAAGAGAATGGTCAGTCCAATTAAGAATTATGCAGTAAATAGCAGAATAGAACAAAGCAATTATGATATTCTTATTAAAACCAATCAGTACATAGAGGAATTCTTCATAGGTTCATGGCTCAACCACAATACAGAACTTAGCCAAGCATATTCAG